>APFE030879053.1:8914-90925 GCA_000404065.3 Pinus taeda
CCGTGCCCTTCAAGAAATTCCATTGAATTTCCAAAGGTTCCACGCCACTTTCCCTTCAAGCATTTAGTGGCTACAAGGGGAAAGTATAGGTGCAACGACAAAAACTACTATGATCTCTTATGTTTCCTGCAATAGTGAGACTAATGGTGTCGGGGATCAAGGAATCTGTTTTGATGTGCACTCCCCGATAAAATCCTCACGAGCAACCCAACTATGGGTCCTTCCCTCATGACATCGTGATCTTCAAGATGAAGGTGTTTCAACCTTTCCAGCCCAAGTCACAACAGGAGTGTTAGTGGGCGAGATCATGGACACTGCTCCACCCCTCTCATGTAGTTCCATCCAATTGTACAACCCCATCATGCATATGCGAGTCATTCGGCCAAGCAACTAATCTGTGCCTACAACCACTAACATATCATAAAAATATAGATAAACATATATAACAGGTTTCAAAATTGACTTAGAATTTCAAAGACACAATATAAATTTTCATCAAACCAAGTTTCAACTCATTATAGTTGAGTGCCTCTGGTGGTTTCCTGCCATACTCAATAATCATCAGTAACAAGGTTTCTCGTTGTTAGTCATTGTCATAATAGCATCATAAAAATCACCTAGTCATTTGTAGCATTATTCATTGTGAACCAAAACTAATGCAAGTAGGTAGCATAGGGGACACATCCATCATGGCTGTGATCATCATAACATCAATGGAAACATACATATCCATCAAAGTTATCAACATCGTAACATATATAGAAACCTACCTATCCATCAAAGCTATCATCATCATGATATCAATAGAGAGCATATATATCCTTTATTGCCATCATCATCATAAATTCAATAGAGGCCAAACATAACCATTTATGATACAATCATCATAATATCAATAGCGAACATGCATAACCATTAATTTTGCAATATTCATAATACAAATAGAGAACATACATAAACGTCACAACCACTAATATCTCATCCAGTAATAATAGAGTCATGTGCCTAGATCTTCAACCTGAGGTCGTCAAAGAACAATGTGTGGGCCTTAGGGCTAAGTAAATGTTAATGTCACATCACTATCAGTCAATTAGAGCGGGGCACTACATAAGCCCCCTCTTAATAATAAACTTCGTCTTGAAGTCCTTGGAATAGGTAAGGAAAATGGTGACGCATCTCCTTGACATCCTCCCAAACAGCTGAACTGGGACTATAATTGTCCCACTGGACCTTAAGCTAATCCACTAATCGTCGTCTAAGCTGAAAAGTTTGCTGGTTGAGTATGCAAATTGGTTTGGCCATCACTGTTCCCTCGTCTGAAACTTGCAAATGACCAAAGTCAATAACATGCGAAGGATCCGAAATATAATGATGTAAAACATAAATATGAAACACATCATGCATACGTGCTAAAGATGGAGGTAAGGCAAGCCTCTATGCCACCGACCCTTTCCTTTCTAATATTTCAAAAGGTCCCACAAATCATGGAGACAGTTTTTCTCCATTTCCAGCTCTTATAGAGCTTTTTTGGGGCCTTACTCGTAGAAACACGCTATCTCCCACTTCATAACTTCGGTCTATTCAATGAGAATCAACATAGCTCTTTTGTCGATCTTGTACTTCTTTTAGCCTTCATCTAATCATAGTCATTTGTTTTTCCATCTCTTGCACCACTTCTGGTCCTATTAATACTTGGTCCTCCAATTGGTCCCAATTGAGAGGTGTTCTGCAAGGTCTTTCGTATAAGAACTCAAATGGCGCCATCTTGATGGAACTTTGATAACTATTATTGTAAGAAAATTCCATGAGGGGTAAAAACTCCTCCCATCTCTTTTGTTGGTCCATCACATACATCTGATTTGTCTCAGGGTGATAAGAAGTGCTGAAGTTCAACTGGGTTCCTCAGGCTTCTTGGAAACTGGTCGAAAACCTTCCTGTAAACACTACTCCCCTATCAGATATGATCTTCCTAGGCACTCCATGCAATCTCATATTCTCGTCAATAAAAAACTCTGGGTATTTCTGGTGCCTTATGTGTAGTCTTAACTGGTATGAAATGGGTGCTCTTGGTCAACGTGTCTGCCACTACAAATATGGAATCATGTCTTCTTGATGTCATTGGTAGTCCCACAATGAAGTCCATTGATATAACTTCCCATTTAGATTTTGGTATCTCATGTGGTTGCAATAATCCTGCTGGATGCTTGTGTTTAACTTTTACTCTTTGACACTCTAAGCATATTTCTACCAAGTTTATGATGTCCTTCTTGATCCCTTTCCAAAAGAAGAGTGGTTTCAGGTCCACACTCATCTTCTTAACACCAGGGTGTGCCATGTATACTGTGTGATGTGCTTCATTCAAGATTAATTGGTGTATATCTTCATTCGGTGGTACATATATCCTTCCTCAAAATCGCAGTAGCCCATCATTATCAAGGGAGTATTTTTAATATTTTGGGACCCTAATTTCCTCCTCCCTCAAAATTTTGCCAACCTCCTGGTACCAAGTGCCTTTAAATTGTAAATCAAGCAGTTTCTCCCTCAAATTTTCCTTTAAGGGAATCACTAAAACTATCTGAGGCCTCGTACTTAAAGCATAAACCACCCAATTTACCATTCCTTTTATGTAAGTGATATCAAAATCATATTCACTAATTAGCTCAGACCACCATCTTTGTCTTGCATTTAAGTGGTCTTGAGTGAATATGTGATGTAGCTCGCAATGGTCAGTCCTAAGATCAAACTTCCTTCCCAGAAGGTAGTGTCTCCAAATCTTTAGTGCATAAACAATTGCTGTCATTTCTAGATCATGGGTTGTGTAGTTTTCTTCATGGGTTCTAAGTTTCCTTGATGCATAAGCTATTACTATTCCTTCTTGCATCAACACACAACCCAACCCTTCCTTGGAGGCATCAGTGCAAACCAAAAAATCTTGTTCCATATCCAACACCTTCAAAATTGGTGTTGTCATTAATAACACCTTTAACCTTTGGAATGCCTCTTCACGTTTTTCAGTCCAAATGAATTTCTTGTTGTTTCTTCAGATCTCGGTAATGGGCCTTGCTATCTTCGAAAAGCCTTCGAAAAATCTATGATAATACCCTGCCATGCCCATGAAACTTTGTATTTCATGAACATTGGTTTGTGCTGGCCATTCCATGATGGCCTCAATATTTACCGGGTCTAGTGCGATACCATCCCCAGAGATAATGTGCCAAAGATAATGAATCTTGGTTTGGTAAAAGGAACACTTTGACAACTTCCCTTATAATTGGTTTTCTCTAAGTCATTGTAGAACTATCCTCAAGTGTTCATTATGCTCTTATGGGTCTTTGAGTAGATCAAAATGTCTTCGATAAAGACTTGTACAAACTTTTCTAAGTAATCTCGAAATATTCCATTCATCAAACTCATGAAAACACCTAGGGAATTTTTCAGTCCAAAGGGTAAAACTAAAAATTCATAATGCCCAAATATTGTCTTAAAGGCTTTTTCGGGATATCTTCTTCCTTGATTCTTAACTGATGATATCCCGAACTCAGATCTATCTTTGAAAATGTAGTTGCCCCATTCATTTGATCAAACAAGTCATCTATCCTTGGTAGAGGGTATTGATTTTTTTATCCTCACTTTGTTCAACTGGCGGTAGTCAATGCATAGTCACCAGGACCCATACTCTTCTTAACGAAAATCATAGGGGCTCCCCATGGAGATATGCTAGGTCGTATGAACCCCAAGTCCAATAGTTCCTTTAATTGGATTTGCAATTCCTTAAGCTCTGGAGCCGACATACGATAGGGTGCCTTTGTAATAGGCTTAGTGCCTAGTTTAAGGTCGATGGTGAAATCAATTTCCCTTTTTGGGGGTGGCCCAGGTAGTTCTTCGGGAAATACATCCTTACATTCAAAAAGAAATGGATGTTTATCAAGGTTTTCAGAATCACCCTTATTGTTTAGAGCTACCATTGAGAACATTTGACATCCCTTTCACCTATATTTCCTTAGTTGCATGGAGGAGATGAACCTCAGGGACACCCCTTGGTTCTTTCCCCTTAATGTTTTTCTTTGGCTTCCATCGTCTGTGAAATGTAGAATCTTGTCTTTGCAGTCTAGGAGTGCCTCATGTCGTTCCAACCAATCCATTCCTATAACTACGTCATAGACTCCTAAAATTGTAGAGTACAAGGATACCTTGGTATTACATACACCTAGATCCACCTCACAATCCTTTACCATCCTTCCTACATTTCTTTTCATAGCACATGCAATTTCTATATGTCTAAATTAATATTGTGCAATTTATTTATGTGTTAATCCTTGATATCACATTTAGAGAAATAAAGGAATTAGTAGCACCTGGATCTATTAAAATGACAAAACTCATACTATCAATATTAGCTCAGAGTTCCAAAATAGTGGACTAGTGTTCGACCTGGTGATTGTTCACCACTACATGGACGTGATGAGCCTTCCCCAAATCCCCCACCGTAGTTGCATTCTTTGTTGAGTTGGTATTACTTGTCTTTTGAGGGTAATCCCTCTCATAGTGAGGACCTCCACAAGTCCAAAACCCCCTCTTAGGGGCTTTACTCCTACTACCAACTGAACTAGGAGTTGGACTAGAACTCTGATGGAAAGAGACATACTGTTGGGATCGGTGTTGAGGTGGTGTGACTTGGTGCTGTCGCATGGGCCGGTGTTGTTGTGGTTGAAGAGTTTGTTGAGGTACCCTATGTGGATGTTAAGTTGGATGCTTATATGGTGTTCTTTGATTCGAACATCCACCCATGGAATTTACCCATGGTATTGTAAGTGGAATTCACCCATGGTATTGTAAGTGACATCCACCCATGGTATTCATTCACCTATGGAATTGACCCGTGGTATTGTGACATCCACCCATGGTATTCATTCACCCATGGAATTAACCCATGGTATTGTAGCTAAAAAATACTATAAGTAATAAGTCACATTTTGTAAAAGGATAGTTTGTCCACCACAATGTAGTCCTTACAGTTATTATCTGTTTTAATCAAAAGTTTCTTTGTGGTTTGGTTTATTGGGCTTTCTACCCTTTTTTTTCTCTTATTTCAATCTTTTAGATCTTTGGGGCCTCCCCCCAAGAGCTGGATCAGGGGTATCAGAGCGGTTTGCTTTTTCTCTATTTTTCTTTGCATGTTCCCAATGAGGTTGGGATATAAGGCATTAGGGCTTGAACTGGTCGAACCTTTGCAAGTCTAGCCTCGCAAATCCCAACGGCCTCCCATGGCGAATGAGAAGAAAGACGAGGGGGCAGGAGATCCTATCAAAATATTGCTCGAAGAAGCTCTCGAGCGGCAAATGCGATGATGGATAGCTTTTTGCATAGATCCTTCAGCGGCTACCCAGAGGTGATTCATTGGCTTCCAAATGCTACTCTGGAAATGCCACACCATTTAAGGTACAAGTTAATTTTGAAATCCCCATCTTCGAGGGTCAAATAGATGCAGATGCTGTAGATAAATGGTTAAATCTGCTAGATGGGTATTTTTCTGTTCATGAATTTTTGAGTTAGGAAAAGATTATTTTTGCTCTTCTCAAAGCGACCCCCCACGTCAAGGACTACTGGGAAACCTACTGCGAGCAGAAGGATGAAAGTATAGGCTCATTATTTTCAGCCGCACCCACTTGGGATTCATTCCAGGATGCCATTAAGGAGCAATACTACCTTTTAAAAAGCTACAAGGAAAAATACATAAAGTGGACCACGCTGTGACAGGGAAGGGACTAGATGTGCCAGAGTTCACCAACATTTTTCATACCCTTCACACACAGCTGGGTATTAAAGATTCTGATTTGCATTTGGTACTCAAATACGACGGCTGCCTACACAGATACATCCAGGAAGAGATGGAGTTCCTGAACATCTCCTTGCTCGGTGCAGCATACTGATACGCTATCAAAATCAAGCAAAAATTCAAATAGAAGAAGTGATACTTTGGATCTACAAATCCGAAGACCAAGGGACAAAGCCAAGGTGGGGCGGCCCAAGGCAACCCATCAAAACCGCAAGAAAAGAACAACACCACGAAGTTGAAGAAGGACACAGGAAAGTGGTGTGAGTTCCACAAGAGCCCCACTCACAACAAAAGTGAGTGTCGGACCAAGCAGTCGCTGGTGAAGAGTTGAAGGCTTCCGAATCAGATGCATGCTCCGACCTTGAGCCATATCCCGACAAGGGGAATGAAAAAGGGAAGCAAATCATTGATGTGGATCCCAGCACCACTGTTGCCATCGCCAAGATCCAGAAAAATGAGCCCAAAGATCCAGAGGAGGGGGAACGTCTTTTCCACTCAAAGATGTGGGTGAAGGGTTCACTGCTGTAATTCATTATCGACAGTGGTATCCAAAAGAACCTCATTTTAGCTGAGGTTGTGAAGTGGTTGGGCCTACCGACTACACCACACCTGCAACCGTATAGTATCTGTTGGCTTCATGAAGGACGAGATCTCAAAGTTTGCTAGAAGTGCCGCCTTCCCTACAGCATCAAACCCTTCATAGATGAGGTATTGTGTGGTGTTACACCTCTGCATGTTTGTGATGTATTATTAGGCTAGCCATACTTGTGGGAGCGACATGTTGTGTATGAGTCAAGGCCTTGTGCTGTCATTATTTCTTTGTGTAATTCATTATACAGGATATCAAGGTAGCCCCACCTACCACCACCTCTTTGATCACTTCTAAGAAAGGTAGCAAGCTCATCTCCCCGACTAGGAAATTCATCTATTTGGTTCACTCCAAAAGAAAGGGGAAGATCATCACCACATCCATGACCCCCGTGAAGGGTTCCTCCATGCAGTAGCAGCAATAAAGGGATATGGTCATGACAGAACACAGGAACAACTTCTCCTCACCCACAAGGGTATCGCACAAGCTTCAGGTGGGCAATAAAGTTTGGTTAAATATATAGAAAGAATGCCTTACAAGAGCCCATCAGAAGCTTTGACCACGCCGACAGGGTCCTTACACCATTACAAGGGCTATGGGAAATAATGCTTTGGAGCACAACATTCCTCCATTCCTTCGCTTGCACCGAGTGTTCAATGTGGACCGTCATCGACCATGCTTCCCACCATTACTGGAGATGTTAGAGATTGCAAAACAACTCACCAGGAATCCAACTCGGTAAAAGCTTCCCCATCTCAGGGAGGAATTCAACACAATGGGGACCATTGCTTCCTAAGGGGGAGGCATGATCTAGGTGGATGTTGGTGGCCACCCACCTATCCCATTTGGACCCCGATGACTATCTCTTTTAGTTTTTCAGTTTCCATAATTGTAGCACAATTTACTGTTTTTAGCAGTTTTTCGGGTCTTGAACTTCTGTAGCCGTTTTGAGGCCCTAAATGACGTTTTTTTGGGAAATCTGGGAGCAACATGGGTCCATGGACCGATGTTGCTCTTCCAAAAGTTATAGTTCTCTGATAGATATTTCTAATGAGCTATTATATGCGTCAAACAAAGATCGGGTGACAAAGTTACGACCCCGGGAAATTGAAGTACCAATTTACCCAAATGAGGCTCATAGTTTGGCGTTTCATCTTCTAGGGTTAGGTTTTGGGATGTGAAGGGTTTTCCATTGTTTCTTAACAATAAATAGGCCTTCGAGCCTCATTGTAAAATAGTTCAGAGGTATGTAGTCCCTACATCTCTTCTCAGGGATAAGCTACCATCGCCCTAGCTGGTTTATTTCCTTTTCTGTTTGTAAGCATATTTCAGTATTTTACATTAATGAAATGAATTATTTTACATTTCATCGAAGTCCATTTGCTAGGCCACACACTGTTAGTATCACAGTTGGTCACAAGTATTACAGGGTATCTCTATCCTCGGATCTTCGTTCATCAAGGTTATGGATCATCCACAAACCTACACTTCATCGAAGTCCATTTGCTAGGCTACACACTGTTAGTATCACAGTTGGTAACAAGCATTAAAGGGTATGTCTATCCTCAGATCTTCGTTCATCATGGTTATGGGTTACCCACATAAAACCATTCTCTTTTGTGGGTCTTCATATTGAACAAAGGCTTCGTAGGAGGGAACTTCATGCAATGGGGACCATTACTTCTTAAGGTGGGAGGAATGGTCTGAATGGAAAATGACATCAACCCATGGTATTCATCCACCCATGGAATTTACCCAGTATTGTAAGTGGCATCCACCCATGGTATTATAAGTGACATCCACCCATGGTATTCATTCATCTATGGTATTTTCCCATGGTATTGTGACATTCACCCATGGTATTCACTCACCTATGGAATTGACCAGTGGTATTGTGACATCCACCCATGGTATTCATTCACCCATGGAATTGACCCATGGTATTGTAGCTAAAAAATACTATAAGTAACAAGTCACATCTAAAATGATAGTTTGTCTACCATAATGTAGTCCTTACAGTTATTATCTGTTTTAATCAAAAGTTTCTTTGTGGTTTAGTTTATTAGGCATTCTACCCTTTTTCTTCTCGCATTTTAATCTTTTAGATCTTGGGGGCCTCCCCCAAGATCTGGATCATTCTTTGATTTCCTGTTGATCACTTTTGATGATTGAGAACATCACCCCCTTGCAAATTTCTACGTTCCATACTGTTTCAACTTGGTACTCCTGATCTTGTGGGCCTAGTTGACTTACTAGCTCCACTACTCATGATCTCCTCCTCTAAAATGATTGCTCGATGAACTGCCTCATGCAAGGTGTGAGGAATTAAGATTCTAACCTTGGCTTGAATGCTAACATTTAGTCCATACACAATTTTTTTCACCTTGAGATTTTTTGTGTTTAAGTGAGGGGCACAATGAAGTAATTGCATGAAATGAGCCTCATACTCTAGTAGTGAGAAACTTCCTTGCTTTAATGCATTGCAGTCATTTAGTTTCCTCTCAAGGAACTCCTCTGACAAGTAACGTTCTCTAAATTTCTCTTCAAATAGTTCCCAAGTTACTTCTGTTATATCTATCCCCAAATGGGTTAACAATGTCTTCCACCAAAGTAGTGCATTTCCCTTCAGCTGGAATATACCCATCTTGGCCTTCATATTTGAGGTGTAATATCTCAGGGTAAAGCACATAGCCATGTTTTCTAAACATGTCTCTGCAGATTGACCATCTGTGGACCCCCAAAACTCTGGAAATTTTACTTCTTCCATATCTCGATGTACATAATTTCTTGTAGTGTTTTAAGACACTTCGTTTTGTATGGTAGGTCCTCCATGCTCTCGTTCCAAAAGATCTATTAATTCCTCAGACATGTGTTGGAACGATCTAATTAAGTTCAACACTTCTCCAACTGGTATCCGTTTTGGTGTTGTGATGTTTTCCCCATCATTGGGTAGGGAGGTGGGATTCAGTTGTTGTGGTGGCACCATATTGCACCCTTTAGCTACCCCACTTCTTCTTATACCTCTTCTAACCATGGTTCATCAATGAATCAAGTTTTTTTTTCCAAGAAATGGTGTTTGGAGTAGCTCATTTTGCTTGAGATTGAACCACGTGACCACCCATGGAGACCAAACTTCTTCATCTAATACAAGTTACAGTGGGCCTAAGCCAATATCTTTCCATCCAACTTCTTTTCCACCCAAAAATGATGATGGCCAATAGTCTGCATGTAATTCTACATAATACCATTAGATAAATTCTTCATTCAAATGAAAGATGATTCAAAAAAAAACGTTAACATGAAAAATGAATTACATAAATAGAAATTTTATCTTTATATAAAATGTTTTCAATAAACATTTTTACTTTTATATAATATTTATTTAACCAAAACTTAATTATAACCAGAACACGAGAGATGAAGGTAATATAATTGTAAATCTAAGCTCTCTCTATTATATTTGTCGAAATATTTAATTGTGCAAACATATCAACTCTCAAAAATTTTAATCCAAAATGCTCTTCAAGATCCATTTTCAACAAAAACAGAAAGTGTCATAGAACAAAAATTAAATTAAGTCTTTCCTTATGAAAGTGAAAAATGGATATGCAAAAGAAACCCTAACATGGAAAATAATTGGAATAAGAAATCCATGTGCTCGTTATTTGTCCAACCTTCCACAATGTTAATAACCAACATTTTTGACATTCTTTTTCAAGGATTGTTCGTAATAATACCTACACCTTCAACTTTGTTGTATTTGTTTGAAGATGCGGATAATTTTAGAATTTTTTAGATCTGACTACCTATTAGAAATAATTGGAAATATTCACATAGAAACAAATTATTCTTAGAATTTATGAAACAAACTTTCCATCACAAAATTTTAACGAAATTCTCTTTCGGTTTTGGCATGCCTAAAAGAAAATGAATGAATTTCCAGAAATCAAACCTGTTTCCCTTCTTCATTAACAACGAAAAAACTGTTCCAATAACAAACACAGAGTACATTAACATCCAATTCCATACACAAATTGCACACAATAGATGTATATGTACAAACCAGGGAAATCATCGAAATGCATACACAAAGTAGATTAAAGAAGAGTGATACCATCTGCATGGGCAAAGAAAACATAATGACATTGTGTAGCTTTTTAAGTACAGTCAAATGCAGAAAAAGGGCCTAAAATCTTTAGTATAATGTTCAGATTCAAATTTTGGTATAATCTTGCCACCAAAACTTAATTAATATACAAGATCATAACACACATCATACATTCAATATATTCTTAAGTTTAAGCTCGATTGGAAGAGGCACAAATTCATAAATATGCAAAACCTATTATCTTTCAAAAATTTCATCCAAATACTCTTCAGAATTTATTTTCAATGAAAAATAGAGTTGTGAAAAAAATAAATTTAGATTAAGTATTTTTCGATATAAAAGTGAGAAATGGATCAATAAAACCCTAAAATGAAAAATAATCTACTTTAAAATTTCCTATAGCTTGTTGAGGACAATGCTATCAATAAGCATTTTGACATTCTTTCTCCAAGCTTGTCCGTAACGATCCCTAAACCTTCAAATTTATTGTATTTGTTTGAAGAGAAAATTTCAGAAATTTGTAAATCTGATCATGTATCAAAAAACTTGAGAAATAAATCCATAAATAAATTGTTCCTCGAATTTACAAGACAAACTTGTCCATCAAAATTCTCTTTGGGAAACAAATTATTTCAAAGTTTTGAAAAGAGGTGAATTATTTCAGGAGTACTCTTCAAAAATATTCATCCAGAAATAAATTGTTCCTTGAATTTACAGAACAAACTATCCATCAAAATACTTTTCAGGTTTCAAAGTTTTGAAAAGAAGTAAATCATTTTAGGAGTGCTCTTCAGAAATATTCATCAAGAAATAAATAAATGCATGACAAGTTCTGCACCCATGGAGTAAGCGAAAAATAAGCCTCAAAGCAAAATCCATAGACGTGTCTCTCTTATACATAGCCTTAAAGAAAAATCTACACGCATTTATCTCTTATAACCTAGCTTCAAAGAAAAATCCACACACGCTTCTCTCCTAAACCTTTGAATGACAAAGGAGACAAAATCCTTGACGTTTTTCATCAAATCCTCCAAGTATGTAAATTAAAGCTAAAACTCTTTTGAAAACCAATCAATTTAAGTTTAAAAATCTTAACATTACAGTGCAGGGAACAAAAAAATGAACATTCATCTTATATAATTTTTTTCTTCTAAATTTATTAATTTTTATTTCTATTTCCTATAATTTAAACAAATTAACAAATTAAAGTATAGTATACACTCCTTTTTCATGGTCATTCCGCTAAGCTCCAAGATAATAACTTGTTGGAAGATACAATGGTGATTTTACACTCCGAGTGGTGAAGAAATAGTATCACCAATGCAATTGGACGTGCAAGTACAAATTAGAAAGTGAAGTTGACTTTTCTGAAGATTTGTTGAGTTTTTTTAGTTCCATTTATTTAACCACTGAATGTCAGAGCATTACTAATGGAATGTCATTGAAGTTTTTTAATTGATTGAATGTACATCATAAAGACTCAAACTCACTAAGCATAGCTGGACATATAACTTGCACATTACTGACACACTCAAAATCACCAAGCATAGATGGACATATATCACGCACATTACTGACACTTGATCAACAACTGAATTTCATTTTCCTCAAACTAATAACTCATCTTAACTCATGCATGCAGGTAGTTATCTCTACAATTCCATGACACTTGACTGACAACTGAATTTAATTTTTTGAACAATTCAAACTAATAACTAATCTTAACTCATGTAATTATATCCAATAATTCCATCTCGTTAACAATGACATCCAGTGAAATGGAAGTGGTGTTACAAATAGACCTCACAAGTCAAGGTATATAAAATGAAAAAAAAAATCAACAACAACAATTCAAAAGCATGATTGTTAATAAGTTAACAAAACTAGTCATGCATGCATGGGCCCATAGGAATCAAGGGTTCAACATAGCTCTGATACCAAGTGTAGGGACTAACCCTATAAACCTTTTCTTTTAAATACTAAATATTAAAAATACAACCACAAGAAAATATCATTAGTAACTCAAAAATTATGAAGTATTATATAAAAATTTCATGAATTTCACTTCATTGAACATATCATCTAATTTACATGTTATTAACTTAAACCATAATGAAGTCATACAAAATAATATTATAACAACATAGGTACCGTTCACTAGGAGATGAGATTCAACTTGACTTGATGCTAATTGCCCTCCTTTGTTGTCGATTACCCCTGAGTGTGAATGTCGATGTGCCTAATCTGAATAAAATGACCCATCGGTTGACCTCCCAACCTACTCCTTGGGTACTCTCCTTCCTCGCGGACCCTCAAGTTGCAATGGGGTCGTACAACAGAGGAATGTATTAGCTGGTAGAGGAGAGCACTCCTTGGCTCAAGAGTCCACTCTCTAAAGTCCTCTACCTCACCAAACTCACTATAGCTCGTAGTCACTACTTTGACATAATCTCATCCATCCAACAGTAGGGTAAAGAAAAGTCCTTTCTCCCATGGCCCGACTCTTCTTTTATACGAGTCCTCATAGGTGACACTTGAAATTTCATGGACAATGAATTATGTTTTATAATTCAACAGTTTAATTATGCACCCACCCATGTGTCACTTTCATCAAGGATCACCAAAATTATTTATTTAAATTTAATTTTAAAATAATATTTTTTCTCACATCAACAAGATTCCTATTTCTTCTCCTTGTTGTCTCTTGATCACCCTTTTTACTCCTTAATTTGTGTCCATTACTAAATTCAATTGATAATTCAAGATTTGATCTCCTATTTAGTCCCTAGTCTAACTCAAGTTATTTCTTAGATGGATATTCTTATATTGGTTGTTGCCACATGGAGGTTCTCTAAATTTCCCTAAAATTTAATTTATTAATCTTATTTTAATTCACCATCCTCTTCTCTTAATTATATTTAGCTATTTTAGGATTAATATTTATCTTTAAATTTATGTTTCTTTCCCCTTTTTACCTAATTAATATTTATCCAACATGGGAAGGGTAGAGTTTTTAAGGTAAAATAATTTATTTCTTCCTATGATCCCCTTAACCCAAGTTTTATTCTTGATTTAATTACCTCGGTTCTAATCATCATTTACCACTTGATGTGAATTTACATGGTTTTCATATCTTGATTATATTTATTAATTTGGATTTCAGAGATCTGTGGTTTGTGCTTTTTGAATTTATGGTCGGAGAATCCACAGTAAGAGAATTTTTACACCAACGTTTCGAATCCCAAATGGGATCCATCATCAGGGAAAAGAGAAAGATGATAAAGATGATGGATCCCATTTGGGATTCGAAACGTTGGTGTAAAAATTTATTAATTTATTTATTTTTAATGATTCCAAGGGTGCCAAGTTTGGTCATGCCCTTCAAGAACTTCCCTTGAAATTCCAAGGGTGTCACGCCTAATAGTTTATTTGTGATGCCAAGGGTGCCAAGTTGGTCGTGCCCTTCAAGAAATTCCCTTGAATTTCCAAGGGTGCCACACCACTTGCCCTTCAAGCATTCAGTGACTACGAGGGGAAAGTATAGGTGTAACGACAGAGACCACTATCATCTCTTATGTTTCCTACTATAGTGAGACTAATGGTGTTGGGGATCAAGGAATCTGCCTTGATGCATGCTACCTGTTAAAATCCTCATGAGTGACCCAACTCTGGGACCTGCCCTCATGACATCGTGATATTTAACGCAAAGGTGTTTCAACATTTCCAGCCAAAGTAACGATGGGAGTGTTGGTGAGATCAGGGACACTGGCCCACCCCTCACATGTAGTTCCATCCAATTGCACAACCCCATCACCCATATGTGAGTCATTTGGCCAAGCAACTAATCTGTGCCTACAACCACTAACATATCATCACAATATATATAAACATATATAGAAGGTTTCAAAATTGACTTAAAATTTCAAAGACACAATATAAATTTTCACCAAACTAGGTTTCATTAACTCGTCATATGCGAGTACCTCTGGTGGTTTCCTGCCATACTCAATAATCATCAGTAACAAGGTTTCTCGTTGTTAGTTATTGTCATAATAACATCATCAACATCACTGTTATGAAACCAGCTCAAGAAAAGATAGAAAAGATAGATCAACGACTTAAAATTCAGCCTCTTCGAGGGGGCAACCTCCTTTACATTACATAAATGAACAATTCTTGGATGATACAAATGACAAAACCTCGTTTCTATATATAGGAGTCTAAGGAGTCACAATGTAACCCAACCGACCTAACAATAATAATATAAAGCCACAAAAATAATAATAGAGGGATTCTATGGGGCACAGAAATAACAATATGTGGGTAATAGGGGCACAACAATATAAATAAGGGGTATAACTACAATAGTAATGGGGTAATCACTAGAATTATAGGAACCCAACAATCACCTAGTCAATCGTATCATTATTCATTGTGAACCAAAGCTAATGCAAGTAGGTAACATAGGGGACACATCCATCATGGCTATCATCATCATAACATCAATGGAAACATACATATCCATCGAAGCTATCAATATAGTAACATCAATAGAAATATACCTACTCATCAAAGCTATCATCATCATGATATCAATAGAGAGCATACATATCCTTTATTGCCATCATCATCATAATTTCAATAGAGACCAAACATAACTATTTATGCTACAATCATCATAATATCAATAGAGAACGTGCATAATCATTAACGCTCCAATCATCATAATACCAATAGAGAAAATACATAAACATCACAACCACTAATAATAGAGTAATGTGCCCGGATCCTCAATCTGAGGTCCTCAAAGAATAATATGTGGGCCTTAGGGCTATCTAAATGTTAATGTCATATCACTATCAATCGACTAGAGCGGGTCACTACATATTATATTGAAAATATGCAATTAATATATATAACACGTTTTCTATGTATAAAGAAATGGTTCATATTGAAATATATTAGTTAATATGGATATTCAACATAACCATTTATGCTACAATAATCATAATACCAATAGAGAACATACATAAACATCACAACCACTAATAATAGAGTCATGTGCTCGGATCCTCATCATGAGGTCCTCAAAGAATAATGTGTGGGCCTTAGGGTTATATAAATGTTAATTTTATCACTGTGAGTCAACTAGAGAAAGTCACTACATATTATATTAAAATACACATTATATATTAATATATATACTTACGTATATATAAAACACATTTTCTATGCATAAGAAAATGATTCATATTGAAATATATTAGTTAATATGGATATTCAAACAATTTGTTTTAGTTCTATAGTGAAATATTTGTAAAAGAAATATAAGTTATTATTATTATAATTATTATTTTAATTACTTAAATACTTATATATATATATATCGAAAGTGATCAATATTTTATTTATTACTTGAAGAGTGAAAGTGAAATATGAAGTGAGCACAATGAAAATGAGATTATCACTGTTTTATAATGTTTTTTTTTAAACTAATCAAATATGTATAATCATTTATGTTTTGATTATTACGGACACTGTTTTTTTTTTTAAAGTATTTTTTGAGCTGAGAGGCTCATTCTACATCCCTGTATGAGCCTACGTCCGGCTGTGTCATTTTAAATGTGTGAATCAGATGTTTAAATCTTATACTTTTCAAAAATATTTCAACTAGAGATTTATATAAACTATTTGAAGATCTATGCTAATTAATTTATGTCGATTTCAACTTCATATATATCTATATATAGAAAACAAAATTATGTTTTTATGGATAAAAATTTTAATTGGTCTTATATATGCTTTATTTAGCATTCAAAAATACAATTTAAACAATGAAAAATAGCACATTGTATTGTGCATTCTAAAAAAGTATGCACATAAAAAAATTTGATCCCTCCTCATGTTAAATCCGTACTTAAGATAGATCTATGCTGGTTTTAAAAAGGCACATATTAACTTTAACATTAACACTAAAAAAATTACACATCTCCTCATACTAAATTGTAAAATATTATAAAATAAATTTATCCTCTCAATCAATTGCAACATTTAATAATATATACAAATTATTTTGCTGACACACCATTTTACACATTTACGCTTAAAACATTTAATAATATAACGTTTATTATAAAATATTAGGAGCGCAATACTCTACACCTATGCAGGGCTACATTCCATCCCTAAAACCGAATATTCAATTTCATATGCCACGAATTCAATTTCTTTTTATTATTTGATTTGGTCTTTATATATTTCCATTTTTTTTTCTTTTCACTTGGGATTGGGGAATTTTATATATCGATAGTTCAATTTTAGTGTGAACCCATTGTTTACCTAATGTCCAGGTGGGTTGACTGTGATGTAAACGCTACCTAACTTGTTTCAGGTCGATGAATCTGGAATGGGATGAAAACACTACTATATCATGGCATAATTTGGAAAAAAATATTGAAGTTTAATATAATTTGTTGGGTTGGGTGAAATGTTTATGTATATGTATGGAGCGGAATACATAGATCTATAAGTATGGATTTAATATTAGTAGACAAGGATTAAATTTTTTGTATTTAAAATATAAAATGTTATTTTTTATTATTTAAATTATATTTTTAAATATTAAATAGAATATATATAAGATCATATAAAATTTTAATTATTAAAAATATTTTTCTCATATATATAAATTATTCACATAAATTTTAAATAATATATTTAAATACCTTAAAATTTTTAGAAAAGTATAAAAATAACGAGTCATAATTCAATGGGTGATGTGTACGTATGAGCTATTCCTAGAATAATCTCAATCGTAAAATGCATGCCGAGAAAGCTGCTTCTTCTCTATTCCGAAACAAGTGCAGGGCTGCTATATCAAACATACCAATCGAGTAAGGAACCCCGACAAGAAAGAAAATAATGAATCATATATAGGGTTGGAGATCACAGAAGCTAGTGAGGGGAAGGACGGTTCAAAGTATTTTCCACACAAAATTTCTTGGGTGAGGAGTTTGTTGGCCTCGTCGATCCAATGGACTCCATCCCAACTGATGTCGGAGACTAGATCAGAGTAGGTCACGACCTTCACGGTGCGGCCATTGATGGTTTTATCGGCTCCACACTGTATGTTGTACCTGTAATTGTACTTGCCTCCAACTCTAGTGGTGGCTTTAAACCCTGCATTTTTGAATGTTGAGTACTTTGAATATATATACAAGTACTTGGAATATAGTTAGTATAGAATGGGAAAAGAGTACAGTAGAATACCATATTTGGAGGGGTTGGCGAAGAAATCGTAGATGATGTCATATATATTGACATAGATGATAGTGGCGTCTTTGAGTTGCTTGCGAAGGGAGGAGAGCTGAGCTCTAAGGAGTGTGTTGTAATGTAGAACCGCGTCGTTGTAGGAAATGGAGCAGCCATGCTTATAGATGTCATCGGGAGAATGGGGAAATAAGTGAGCCAGAAGGGCCCGCACCCTTGAGGGGCCACGTCCCTCACAAGGAAAGTCCTCGCTCCCTCATTGTACAGTGTTTGCACAGCTCCTGTAATAGACTTTGCAAACTTCGGAAGAATGGTAGTAGTTTTCACCTGGGTGGGGTTGGGTTTGAGAATCATGTATCCGTAGCTGAAGTCATTTCCCCCTATCTCTATCGTGTATATCCCGCTCTTGAATGCTTCAACACTTGGGAGATTGCTTAGAGAAGCTGTATTAACATCCCATCACTTCTTGATTCAATATCCATTACTATTACTATTTAGATTACCTACAAATACTACTTACCATTAGCCTTGAGAGATGGGAGCAATGAATGAATCCTTATCACGACTAGCGGAGGCATCTTCGAATCTTCCCCATCTCATCATGTATGGTCTACTACAAAGGCGTGTTTCAAAATCATAAAAAATTTGGAAGACTTTTGGACATTCATCGAGTCTAGTTAAGATAAAGGCGGGTTTCAAAATCACAAGAAAATTGGAAGACTTTTAGACATTCACTTATTCTGGTTAAGATATTGTAACTTAAATAGGTGTCTTTTTAAGGTGGTTCATTGTACCAATTTGTTACGAGTTATTTTTAGGAATTGTTTTTGTAGGTAGAGCAATTTCCCGACTATTAAAAAATCATGTAGATGTAGTGTTTGAATCATGTTTTTGATGGTGAAAATGGATTCAGAACCATCAAAAATGTCTAGGACACCTAAAATTAAGAATTTTGACAACATTTACTTAACTTTACAAAAATTGGATTTTTGAAAAATATGGCGAGGATTTCCGTAACTTTCACGAAAAAAAAGCATAATTTTTAGACTACGGCTATATTAATTGGTAACTTTAAGCTTTAACCTTGATATTATTTATTTTATCAATTATTTTAGTTGACCTTCACTTATTACCTTTTTTTTATAAATTGGCCCAATCTAATTTTTTGGGATTTTTAATCTTATTTTTAAATTGAATATTCTAATCCATCCACTTTTTAATAAATATTTTATTTTATTCAAATTAGCAGTTTCAATTCACTATCTTTGTTTAATCGAGTGCCTAGATTGAATCCTCCATATTGTAAAATTATCATTGCTTACTAACTTAAAAAGAACCAAGAATGGAAATGGAAATAAAAATTACTTATTGATGGCCTCGGCCAAAAAAATTTCGCTTATGTGATTTCTACTGAAAGACTTTGCTTAATTCATTGAAACCTTGTTTAAATTTAGATAAACTAATATTTTTGAATATTTTGTGGATCTAAATCTTATAATAATAAGAGGAAAAAACATTAATAAGATAGTATCAAAAATCATTTTTTTTTAAAATTGTATAATAATTTAATGTTTATTCTTTATAATTTATCAAAAATTATTTATTAAACCACATAATATATAATAAAAAAATTAAGTGTTAATTTTATACTAAAACAATATTAAAAGAAATGTTCTAAGCTATCATAAATTTACTTTAAAATATTCAAATAATTAATAATAAAATGCTTTTGGATTTTGAGGTTGCCCCCTCTCCCCTACCCTATTTGGCATTTACATCGACAAGTTAGAGGGTTGTTTAGAGGAAGTAGGATGCGCTGGCACGATCTTATCTGGGATAGTCATCATCCTTCTTCTCTACACTGATGATATTGTTTTTCTCGCAAGGTGCCCATCTGATCTTGATAAGCAACTTATACTTCTTAAGGATTTCTGCTCTACCATGGGTATGATTGCTAACATTGACAATACAAAAGTTGTGATTATCAAATCCAAGAAGGACGCTTATGCTAATTTTATGTCTGACATTAGTAACTTGGAGGAAGTGTCTTCCTACAAGACCTAGGAATTGATATTCATCACAAGCTAAACTGGAACTATAGCATTGAGAAAAGGATTATTGTGGGATGGAAAAATTATTTTAGTCTTGAAAATAATTGTAAAACAACAAACCTCATAATGTGGGATAGAAAGAAGTTCCTCTTTGAAACTTTAGTCACTTCGGTTATCTTATATGGATGTGACGTTTTTTGTTGTAGCATCTTTAGAGAATCCTGGAGAAATATTGAGCAAATCGAGAAGCGTTTTATAACGTATAGCCTCAAAATTAAAAGCAACACACCCTATCCTATTCTCCTTATAGAAGTGGGTCTTTCCCGTATCGAGAGCCTAGCTATGACTAGGCTTTTGTTGAACAACCACAAACTCAATAACATAGGAGGCCATAGACTTCCTATGCTAGCTTTATATTCTAGCCAAAACCACCTAAGGCTCAAATGAGGTTGGTATAAAGACACTAGGGCCTAGTTAAACCATTGGGAGATCAACGAGAATGTTGCATTGCAAAATATTAATAACATTAAAAATATTGTTACTTTTAAGTTCAAAGAGAAATTGTGGTGTGAGAAAGATTTAGTAGCTAAAAGAAAATTGAGATATTATAAGGAGGTCATCAACCCCACCCTAGAAGATCAAAAGTATCTCTCTGTTTTAACTAGCTCAAAGAAGAAAATTAATATAGCCAAGATTAGAACGAATTCTCATGAGATCCATAGTGAAATAGGTCGTCGAGCAGTTCCTAAAACACCATGGATGGAAAGGTTTTGCCATCTTTGTGAGAATAGGAATATCGAGGATGAAAATCACTTCCTCCTAGAGTGCCCCGCGTACAACCACATTAGATATTAGTTTCAAAATCTTTGTTGCAATACTGACCTTCCTAGTGTTTTACGTTGTCAAAATTATAGTGAGCTCGGGAGGCTTCTCTCCAAGCTTTTTGAGCATAGGAATAAAATCTTAAATTAAGCTAAATAATTCGTTTCTTTAGGTCCAAAAGACCAAAATTCAATTGAAAATAAAACCATTTTTATTTTCAATTATTTAGTGTTGAATAAACTCTTTCATCTAAAAAAATTTAATTGAGAATTAAGTAACTTCCAATTTCATTATTTTAATTTATATATTATTGAACTTACTTTAATAATATTAATATCAATAATTAAATTATATATATATAATATATATATAATATATATATATATAATATATATATATATATATATATATATATATAATATATATATATACAAGTTTTTTATTGAAATATTTGGATATTCAGAAAAATATAAAATAATATTTTAAAAATATTTGGATTATTATTAAAAAAATAATATTTATGAAATGAAATAGTAATATAAATAAATTAAATTTTGTAAAAAGATGTGAATGGTTCAACACTAAGAGAGCCAAACGATGAGAATAGGGTTTTTCTCTTCAACTCTCTAAACTAGGGTTTTGCTCAGAGTTTGCGCACTATTACCCACTCTGGCAGGGGGCAGTGCCCAGTTCACGGATCTAAGACAGTGGGGGCTTGCCCTCGCCTAATGGATGAAGCAAGCGAGAGCCAATGGGACCCCTTCTTACAAACAAATAATGATGGACAAAGGTAAAAGTCCTTTAGAAGGAGTGCAGATCACAGGTTCAAACACCACAGGGAAAAATGAGCTTAGCAAGAAGACAAAAATGGATGGTAATATGAAGGAAACCCAACTTCCACACCAGACAAAAGGCATAAAAATTCTCGAAGGAAAAGACAATCCAGATGCCACTCAAGGAGTGGGAAAGAACAACAAAGAAGCAGAGGATGCTGAAACCTCCCCCTTGGAAGGCCCAGACCTAGAAGAACTGACCGTGAAAAACAAGCAACAAAAAGATCAGGGGAGATGTAAACCAAAAACTACAGAAAGCTTGAGGGTTATCATCATTGACCCCAAACTGCAAGCCTATATGGATCACATGGCTATTCATGCGGTGATATGCAAGTTCATGGGCTTTTGGCCCACAAAAAAAGCCTTATGCCAATGGACCAAGAAAACTTGGAAGCTGAAAGGAGATGTCACACTCCACCTGGGAGCCAAAGGATTTTTTATAGTGGTCTTTGCAAGCCTTGAAGACAGAGACTGCATTCTTATGGAGGCCCTTACTTCTATGCCTTGGCAGGCCTCTACATGAGGCCCTGGAAACCAAATTTTTCACTAGAGCAGGAAACATTCAAGCATGTTCCTGTGTGGATCCGCTTGTTTTCCCTCCCTATCGACTAGTGGAGACTGGCAGCTTTGGAGAAAATCGGCAATAAATTGGGCACCTTCATTCAAGCATCGGAAGCGACCCTCCAAAAAAGGTACACATCTTGCGCTAGAATCTGTGTTGAAATTGACGTTTCAGGTGCTCTCCATGAAGGTCTATGGTTGGAATATAGAGATAAAGTCTTATTTCAAGCCATAGACTACGAACAAATACCTTTCAGATGTATAAAATGCCTTGAACATGGCCACTTGATCTGGGAATGTCCCATGCACAAGCTTGTAGAAAAGGCCAAGGATCCCCCAAGCAAAAATCAAGATGGTTTCGTCGGACCCACAAGTAGACACCAGACTAACAGAAGAAACCAACCAAAGACAAGAACCATCAACAAAGGGTCTATGAACGCCTTTGAGGTGCTTGGAGAGGAAACTGGAGCAGAGGAGGATACCCAAACACTGATAGCGGGGCAGGACATCTCAAAAAAGAATGATCAGAACAACCAAATGCCAACTCCAATCTCGATTGATGATTTTCTCCAAGAACCAGGATTGAGGAAAGATGTGGAAGGGGATGAGGAAATGACACTAAGCAAAGTGGGCATAGAGGATTAGGACCTAAATGACACTCTAGAACAAGAAGGAATGGGCCTTAACACCATAGTTGAGCAATGGAAAAAAAAGGGGTGGAGCACATTCCAGAGGAAGAGATGGAGAAAGTCAACTTCCTCTTTCTATCAAGGCAGGATGCAACCCTGAGAGGGCAGAAAATGGGTCTGGGTGCAACAAAAGGACTGGGCATCAAGGCACAAAACCTACACCAAACTTATTCTAATGCAAAAAACAAAAAGAAACAGGGCAGAAGAACAAACAATCAGACACTACATGAGCTCGACCAAATGCTCATCAACTCGGGCAAGATGAAGGTCCTTGAGTCTTTCCCTCTCTCCTCATAATTATAGTTTAACTATGAAGATACTCTCATGGAATGCAAGAGGGCTCAGCAGCCAAACCAAACAACGATTATTGAAAAAGAAAGTCACACAGGAAAATCCAGACATTGTTTTCCTGTAGGAAACCAAATGCTCTAGGCTAAAGCTGGAAGGAATAGGCAGAAGATTGGGAAAGAGCATGGAGCACTTTGATGTAGAGGCTAATGGTCTAGAAGGGGGATTAACCATCTTCTGGAACCCCCACTCCCTACTCCTCATTAACGCCGAGGCCTCCACATCCTACATTTCCATTGAAATGCAAATCCTGGGAGAAGCTGACACTTACTTATTCACAAATGCCTACAGCCCCCAAAGGTTGGAGGATAAACTGCAACTACTGGACAACCTATTCAAGATTCAACAAAGGCACTCTCATGCTAAGGCCATCTATGGAGGGGATTTCAACATGATTACCTCTCTGGGGGAAAAGAAGGGAGGACTTTGAACTTTAAATAGAGATGTGGAGGCCTTCATTTATTTCATAAGAATGGCTAACCTGGTGGACATCCAACCAAAAAATGGCATTTTCACTTGGAATAATAAGAGAGGAGGAGACAGGCTTATCACATCTAGGCTTGATCGACTTCTAATCTCGAATACCATTCTCCTTGAAGGAATCATAGTGGAATATGAGATTATTCCATTTGGAGGATTGGATCATTGGCCCATCTCTTTACAGGAAACCATTCTAGGCACCCCAAAAAACAGACCCTTTCATTTTAAAAAATTCTAGCTCAGTCATCCAACTTTCACCACCAACATCCAACTTTGGTGGAATGAGCATCTGGAAATTAGAGGAACCAAAATGTTTCAGCTCCAAGCTAGATTGAGGCACATTAAAGCAAAGCTTCGATTTTGGAACCAAGAGGTCTTTGGAAACATCTTTGAGGATAAGCAAGCCTTGGAGGATCAGATGACTCTAATACATAACAACTGGATCAAGAGGGACATATCTCAAAACTCCATTAGTACGGAGCATGAACTGCTGCAAAAATGGAATGATAGATGCAATCAGGAAGAGACTTTATGGAGACAAAAATCCTGTATTCAGTGGCTGAACGAAGGGGAGAAAAATACCAAATTTTTCCACCGCTTAGCCATGGATTACACAGGCATTAATAAAATAACCAAGCTTAAGGATGAACAGGGAAAGTCCTTTCAATCTTATCAGGAGATTGCCTCTATCCTTAGGAATCACTTCAGTCTTATTACCACAGAACTGAACATCAGTAGACAAGAGGCAATCAATACAATCATTACCTATGTTCCCAAGCTAATCACAGAGGAAGAGAACATGTCCTGGAAGTAGAAGAGGCATTCAAAGATATGGCTAATGGCAAAGCCCTGGGACCAGATGGATTCACAGTTGATTTCTTCAAAGCTTGTTGGGACATAGTGAACCAAGACATTTGGGCGTTGGTCAAGGACTCTAGAAGATCCTCCTCCATACTCAAATCCATAAACTCCACTTTTATTGCCCTCATCCCCAAGGAAGAGGTTACCTGCACACCTTCTAAATTTCGACCTATAGCTCTCTGCATTGTGTTATACAAGATCATCTCCAAAGTCATGGCCAACAGGTTAAAACCTATTCTCCCTTTGATCATCTCAGAAGAGCAGTTGGGATATGTGGAAGGAAGGAAAATCATGGATAATGTTTTATTGGCACAGGAAATGCTCCACACCCTTCAGTCTCAGAAAAACGCTGGAATGATCATTCAAATGGACCTCTCAAAAGCATATGATAAGGTTAGTTGGACTTATCTTGAAGCAATTTTGAAAGCTTTTGGGTTTGCCCAGTGTTGGATCAGATGGATTTTGGCCATGGTAAAATCTCTCAGCTTCTCTATTTTGGTAAATGGAGCCACTTCGGACCCCTTCTTTCCTTCCAGAGGCATTCGTCAAGGAGATCCCATCTCCCCTTTCCTTTTTGTTATCTTAATGGAAGGACTAAGTCGCATCATCAAATCGGCTAAGGATAGGAATATCATCAAAGGTCTTCAGCCCCTGATTCACTCTCCCACAACTACCCATCAACAATTTGTGGATGATACTATGCTGCATGGCACCACTATTGCTAAGGAAGCCCAAGGTTTCAAAGCCATTTTGAACCTGTTCAGCCAAGCTTCTGGTATGGAGATTAACTTCGATAATTTTTTTTTTTTCTTCCATACGCACTTGGCGGTCCAAAAGCACCTCACTAATATCCTTGGTTTCTAGAGACGCAACCTTCCTTCTAAATATCCTGACATTCCTCTCACTGGAAAGCCTTGGCAAAAAATCCACTAGGAGCATTTGCTCTCCAAGTTAGAGGACATGAAAATTACTGGATCAACAGAGTTTTGAATTTTGCAGGAAGATTTGTAATGGCTAAGGCGGTTCTGCAAGCCATTCCTCTCCTCATGCTTTCTATCCTCCCAGCTCCAAAAATGGTTATACATAAAATTGGGAATATTCAAAGGGCCTTTCTTTGGTCGGGAAAAGCAAATAAACATAAGTGGGCACTTGTAGCCTGGACTAAATTATGCAAGCCCAAAATCCTGGGGGGTTTAGGGCTGCAAGAGCCGGACACTATCAACAAAGCTTATGGAGCCAAGCTTTGGTGGTGATGGCTTAAGGAAACCCATACACCTTGGGAAAAATTATGGAAGGCCAAATATGTCGAAATGTGGAGATCTGAGGACCTGATCAGAATGACAGATGCCCCTGAAGGATCCCCTATCTGGAATCTAGCCAGAGCTAACAGACACCTCATTCAGAACCACTGCTTCTAGGAGATTCTAAATGGAAACAAGGCTTTATTTTGGGAGGATGCATGGCAACAACTAGCTAAACTAGAAAACCCCAACTATTTTTCCTTACAGAGATGGTTTCAGGCAATGGGCAAGACACAAGTCCATCAATATTGGTCTGATATCAACAAGAACCAGCACTAGAGGAAATGGAACCTAGAGCCTCTCCCCCCAGAGGAAGGCAAGATAGACCTCCTCAGCAACCTAAACTCTGATATGAATAAGAGAATGATCCAGTCCACTCAGGAGGAGGATCAACTCAGGTGGGGAAAATCGATGGAGGAAATTTAAACCTCAAGGAAGCCAAAATTTATCTTGAGCACTAGAACCTCGAAGGTAAAGTAGCTTGGTACCCAAATGTTTGGAACAATTCTCTCTGGCCAAAGATAAAATCTTTTCTTTGGCTTCTCATGCATCACAAAATCCTTACCTGGGAGAATTTAGTGAAAAGAGGTTTCATTGGGCCTTCCAGATGCCCCCTATGTTAAAAGGAGGAGGAAACGATGAACCATATCCTTAATTACTGTGACTCGACCAATAATCTGTGGGAATGGATGAAAGGAATTCTCAAACAAACAGACAGACACAGAGATTCTATTCAAGACTCCATTGCAAATTGGTGCACAAAATATTCCAGTCGTAACATAGAGACTGCCCTTACCACCTGCAAAGTGGAACAAGACAAGATGCTCACTCCCAATGACTCTCACATCCTGTTGTTGTTTGGCATGAATGGTTTGATAAGTCACAAGGCTCAAGCTGACCACCTTCAACCTTCTCCTATTCCTTCAGCCAGGCTGTCCTCCACCTCGGGATTCTGCAAATTAAATTTTGATGGGGCCTCGAGGGGAAACCCTGGCCCTGTAGGGCTTGGAGGAGTCATCCGTAATGACAAAGGTGAAATCCTCCACATTTATTGCAGAGCACTTGGGGTGGCCACCAACAATGAAGCAAAATTCGTAGCCCTGGAATAGGGGTTGCAAATCCTCATTCGGTTGGGTAAAGGCTCTATTATTTTGGAACGCGATTCCCTCTTGGCCATCACTACGGTGAAGAGAATGTAGAATGGAACTCGGCCGGAGAAAGTCACAAAGCACTGGAGATTAGCCATGGTTACAACTCTCATTGTGAAACATCTCTCCTCCCTCAGCAACATTGTTCCACATGCAGTTAGGCAGAAAGAAAATGTTTTAGCGGATTTCCTTGCCAACCACGCAATCGATCATCTGATGGAGATCACTGACACTTGTTGGCAAGATGTCATAGAAAATGAGCTTTGGGATTAGTGCACTCTCATCTCGAGGCAAGATCTTACCAGAACATCAAGAGTGGAAGAAGGGCTACATGTTATGGCTCATTAGTTCCTATGAGAATTAACAACATACTTAACGCCAAATGAAGGTACAACGGGTGATTGGCCCAAGGAGTACCTGGGGAAAGGTGGGAAATCATCCATAAGGACAAAGTTCATCGGACGGGGAGGACAATCAACAAAAAGTATGATCGGCACCATGAGCAAGATGCAGGGGAGGACACATGGCTTTCAACCAATAGCCTCAAGCATGGCAGGGTTATGGCTCTAGATCGACATCATGAGCAAGAGCTTGGAAACCGTAATGGTAGTTATTATGGAAGGAAAAACATATCTCCAACGACGAAGTGGGAGATCTCAAGCCAGACCATTCCACCCTTAGCTATATCTAAGGCATCCAACCAGGTGATCAGGACACTATTTTCTCCTGGCTCGTTTCTTAACAATCGCAGTGTTGCTAGGATTTTCATTGTCTCCTCAACCTGTAATAACATTATGGCACGTGAGGGTAGTCGGAATTCTTTTGCTAACCGGGACCTCAAGAAAGCCCATGAGGCTTATGAGACCAGGATAACTCAGAAAGTAAAATGCAAAATCAAAGAGCTCGAAGCTGCGGTTACAGAGGAGGAAGAACAACTGGACGTTCAGGCTCTCGAGACAGAAATAGACTAGTTATCTAATCTAGGCACATTGACTACCAGAGCCACAAAATTCGTTCGAACCCAAGGAGAAATCTGGCGAATGAAGACCATGCTGGCCAAAGCGCTCAGCATGAAGGCTGAAGATATTAGAAGAGCTCACCAGGCCATCTCCCTCATTTTTATAGAGAATTCAGCTAAGCTAGATGCCATGGAGTTCAATTTCAGTGCCATGACTCAGGAAGTCAGAATCCTATCGCAAAAGCTTGGAGTCCTCATCAATCTCCTCAAACTCTCCATCTGTTAGGGAACCAATGCTGCGGTGGAAGTCCCGGCGGAGGTAGCTGACACCAGCAAGGGGAAGCGCCCCACTCCTCAAAGGATTCCACAGCCCGAGTTCGAGACTGCAACAGCCGGCCCAAGTGCACCCAATAAAAACTATGTGATTTTGAAGCTGTAATGGCTTCTCAGTTTCTTGTTTTCTCTCTTGTTTTGTATATCTCTGTCGTAGTTTTGGAGGTCCTCCAGGCCCTCTTCCTTTTTGTGACTACTGTCAAGCAACGCTGAGTGGTGGTTTTTTCTGGTTTAGATCCTCGTTAGGCAGCCCAACATGGTTAGCCTCGGGGTCCGTAGATGCAGGTTCAGTTGCTTACAATCATTTTAAACATACATTGGTGAATTTGCTTTGTCTGTGCATACAGACCTTTTGTATCCTATGTATTTTTATGAATTAATATATAACTGCTGATTTACACAAAAAAAAATAATAATTTGTAAAATGATTATATATATAATATATATTATAATATATATATAATATATATATATATATATATATATATAATATATAGTTCCAAAATTAAAAAGATTAAATTAATATTAAAAACTATTTTAAAACTAAAATATCATTATTTAGATTTTTAATTAATAAATATTTATTATAGTAGTTGTAATTAATTATTTATTTAATTTATTTGTAAAAAAAGTTTTTTATTTTTATTAAAGAAATTGTTTCAAATGATTATTTTATTCTATTTTAAATATTTTAGTTTATTTTTCATATTAAATATTTTTTTGGGGATGGAGAATGTCTTAAAATTATTTTTGTTTGGGTAAGAGTTTATATGTCTCGAAATTAAGGAAATAGGGTAACAACCCAAGACCCATAGGCATTTGGTAAGAGTGAAAGCCTACTCCAATACACCTCTTTAATGGGTAATTCCAGGTGGTGTGGTTTTCCTTGAAGAAGGGTGATGAGTGAGCTTGCATTCATAGATAACAACCAATGATGGATGACCTCACTGCTATTTTGACAAGTGAGTTATAATAGGTTTTCCACTCTGTGTTACTGATGAAAGTAGAAATTCCTCTAAGGGAATATCCCTTTCATTTCCAAAATATCGATCATGGACCTGTGGATTATTGGCCCATGTTCCTATTAGAAGCGTTAATTGGTGCTTTTTCCTTAAAAACTGGAACAACAATAGTCAACGCAAATACACAGAAATACATGGAAACCCGACCATGAACACTCAAGGCCGGATCTCAAATAGAATAAACCATCATCTATAAACTTCTTGGGTCTACTCTTTCCCAAGCTTTTCTGCTGTTCTTCAATATCCGCCATTGATCAAATTCATGATCCAACGGTCGATGCTTCATCGCATTCTCGGCTCATCGCACATCGCAGTTTTCACAATCTGCCAGCACTTGTTTCCTGCGAAATGCAAGAGTTAACCTCCACCGTTCAATCAACCGTTTGATCTGATGGTCTATAGTCCATCGCAACATCGCAAATCTGGGTTTATCACAGACCCAAACTCTTTCACCGGATGTGATTTGTGATTAAATCTCTGTCATCGATCTGGTTCTTGATTCGACAATTGATGTCTTCCCCCAATCAACAAGCTAACCCGATGTTTTATAAATGTTGATTAAGATTCGCTTGATCTGACGGTCCACAATGAATCGAGTGGATCACTTATGCGATGTTTAATCGCCCTCACAAAGCCGATGAGAATTATTAGTCCTCGATCTATAAATGTTCGTGTCTTTCTTCTAGATTAACTTCCATGCCTATTCCAACCCGATATCCGTCCGATTGTCCAACCAACGTACGACCTGATCATCCCCAGATCTCAACTGGATTATATTCCAGTTCAAGCATCCATCGGGTCTGTCTTTTGAAAAACCATTTACAACCCTTAGGCTACCCGATGAACCACTTTCCTGTTGTAAAACTACTTTCAATGATCCAACGACTCTTCTTCTGCACTTCTTCGCATATGATGGAATCTGCATCAACACTTAATTAAATTTTCCATTTCTACTCTACACTTCACACAACAATTGAATTGTTTAACTTTGAAGCACCATCTATCCTCACAGTGATCAATGGTCGATCAATAAACCTATAACACAGAAACTAACTCAATAACGCATATATACACAACATTACTTGAAAAGGCATAAGTACACAGATACACGGAATTTGCACACACAGGCAGATTTATATTATAGAGAACTTGATTACATTCTAAGGCATTTCAACCTTAGTCACACTTTCCCCTCTCAACTACATTGAATCCACACCCTGTTTACACAAATCTCTATTTATCGCTCTATATATCTCACCTCCTTACACAGACTCTCTTATATAAGAATTTATAAAGGGGAGGGATCGTTTACGATCAATGAATTTCTCCCATAATCGCTCAACAACCTCTAAATATATCTAGACGCATACATGGCAGGTTAAATTGTATTAAATAAGTCTTCTAGAGACTTTATCCATTCCATCATTTTAACCCTGTTTTAACAAAATTTGCCTTTTGGTTTGCACATTTGTCCACATCTCCTCCTTCTCAGCTTTGGATTCCTCTTTTAATGAAGAGTGCTTGGATTCTCCTACATCAGACTCCCAAGGCACAAAAATTTATGACCTCCTGGTCATATGCTTCTCCTTAATCCTATAGCAATTCTACCCACTTCCTTAGTGAAACTGCCTTCATGATCTTTTGTGAGTTGCAACCAAACCTCTACAGTAATAGTCTTCTTTGCTACATGATACCTCACCAATCTTTCTCCTCTTAGCTTAGTCTTTCAACATCCTTCAGGTTCTCTCCTTTGGAACCAATTGAGCACTCCTTACTCTAGGTTGCTGCAATTCATCTCACCTTCTGCTATCTCTATCTATATGACAGTAAAGACCATAAACTTGCCAAGCTTTAACACAACTGTACCTCCTCCTTTCGCATACAAAATCTTCTTTCTACTCGCAGGAAACCTTTCCCTGCTCTGATACCACTTGATGAAAGTAGAAATTCCCCTAAGGCAATATCCCTTTCATTTCCAAAATATCGATAATGGACCCGTGGGTTATGCGCCCACGTTCTTATTAGAAGCGTTAATTAACACTTTTTCCTTAAACACCGTGATAACAAATAGTCAGCGCAAATACACAGAAACACATGGAAACTCGACCATGAATGCCTAAGGCTGGATCTCTGTTATGAAACCAACTCAAAAAAAAGATAGAAAAGATAGATCAATGCCTTAGAATTCAGCCTCTTCAAGGGGGCAACCTCCTTTACATTACATAAATGAACAATTCTTTGATAATACAAATGACAAAACCTCTTTTCTATATATAGGAGTCTAAGGAGTCACAATATAACCCAGCCGACCTAACAATAATAATATAAAGCCACAAAAATAACAATAGAGGGATTCTATGGGGCACATTAATAAAAATATGGGGACAATATGGGCACCACAATATTAATAAGGGATTCAACTACAATAGTAATGGGGTAATCACTAGTATTTTAGGGACCTAAAAATCAATTATTTCAGTGATTGGGTGTTCTGTGGAAGAGGTATCATATGCACTCGCTCAATTTCCCGTTCAATCAGTTTATTTCGAGGATGAATTAAAGTACTTGGGATTTTTATTAAAGCTTAATGATTATAGGAAGATCGATTGGATGTGGTTGATAGACAAAATTGAAAAGAGGCTCAGTTCTTGGAGCCATAGATGCTTATCTAGCGTTGGGAGATTAGTTTTGATAAAATTTGTTTTAGAGGCCATTCTGGTCTTTTGGATGGATCTGGAATGGATTCCTGAAGGTATACTGAATATTATCCAAAATCATTGTTGGGAATATCTATGGCATGGATCAAAAGAGGGTCAGAGTTTCACATGGAATGTGAAAATTCCAAACTGGAATCCTATTGCAACAACTAGAAATTATTCTTCTAAGTGTTAATTTAATTTAACAATTTATTTGTTGTTTGCTATGACAAATAATGAATAAATAACATTACAATATACACAAATAAAACTGTAGAAGAAAAAATGTTGGAAGAAATGCTAGTGCACATACACATAAAAATAACACAATTATTTTGGAAAAAAGTCCCCAAAAAAACCCAACTTGGGGAAATCAGTGCAACAACTGAGGGTTTTATTATTAAGCAGTAGTGAAATAATCTGAGTACAATCTGGATGTTGAATACTAGAAATCCTGCATAGAGAATACTCGCAAAAATTTTAATCATGAATTTTCCTCACTCCATAGGCAAATCTAGGCTCTGACTTCCTCTCCAAGTGAGCCATCCAAATTGCCTCTATGTTGGTTCTATCACCCTAGCACCATCCCTTCTGCACTTAGTTTGGATCAAGTTCTCCTCAATCTGTCTAGTCTACTATTGTTTGGTAAAAAGTTTCTCCTGGACCCCTGAACCTCTATCTAGCCTCTAGCATTGAAACTCGGCTTTTCCCCAATAGAATCAAAATTGCCTTTAGAGGCCATTGCGTTTCCCCAGCATCAACCTCTCTATGGATCTTCTGCCTCTCTGCAAATGTGCTCACCGGATCTAGAAACATTCCTCCAGCTTCACTATCTTTGCCCCTCTCTTACTACTTTGATCTCTAGCTCTTTCTCTAGCAACTAACTGATTCTACTCCAGAAATCAATCTGCTCAAAAAGTGAACCTCTTGAGTGTCGTCTCCATCAACACACCGACCTACTCTTATAATCCTCTATTGGAGAACCAACGGCTAATATTAAAACTTAATCAATAGATAGGATCATCTTTGGATCGACCTATGTGAGTTTCTAGATCATTCACATCTTGACTAATTAATGTTGATTAATTAACCATATTCCCTAAGTTTAGACTTAGGAAATATTTAGAAACTAGTTAATCATCTAATTAAGTCATTTCTAGGTGGAATTTCCATAAAAAAATTCTAGGTTTTGGAAATCTCATGTATTCTAGCCTCTCCACAAAATTTCAAGGCTAGAACACATCCAATGCTAATGCACCCCCTATAGCAGCACCTTGTCTCTGCATCATCTCATGTCACACTATTCATGTTTGGCCATACTCCCACCAACCAGTGTGCAACTCTGATGTACCCTGCATATGTGTTGCAGCTGACACTATGGTATTGCTTCCATCACTACATCTGCACTACAACTCCCTCTCATCTATTGTTGTTACAACTTCAACATATGCGACTAAAAAGCAACGATAATACTGAATGAATTGTGATCAGTGTAATGCATCTATCACTCAAGTCTCTAATTGCTGCTAGTATTCGCACTGTCACTGAAGAATTTTCACTGCTACTAACTTTGCACTACTTCCAACTCTGCACTGTGCTCCCCAACATCTGACTACTACCAGTCTCTACAACTGTCACTTTGGCATCTAATTGCATCAATTTTCATTGATATGTCCTATTACTAAATATTATGGGCCTATGTAACAAGGTATTGATCCATGAGATGGAATCCTTAAGGATCCTTCCCATCTATAGCGCTCTAGGGCTATAACACCAAGTCACCCCACCTCACTCCTAGGTAAAGGGTAAAGGGTCTTGAGTCATCCATTTCCAACCCATTAAAGGAAACTTGGAAATATAACAAATCACATCCATCACATATGTAGATAAGTAGAAGGGGGATAAATTCTTTGAGAAGCAGTCCTTTGAGACCGGTAATTTAAAATGGCTGTGGCTAAGTTGTCAGATAATATTTTAGCCCAATCCATAACAATAGCATTAATGGCAGCATCCAATAATGGTAGCCATTCAGATGAAAATTTGTTAATGTCTGGCTTTCCAAAAAGTCTACAGAGCATAGCAGCGGCAAAGCAATATGGGGAAGTGAGAGAACTAGTACTATACATACCATGTTTATCTCTTTTTAATGGTTCATCTCTCCTTGACTAGTCTTTATTGCATTCTGCCAAGTCTTCATTCTCTTTAGCAAACTTCTCTATGAACTGTTTGTTATAAGTCACCTGTGGCTCTGGTAAATGATACATGAGCTTCAAATCTTGTGGAGTGAATGAGCTAATGAGTCCTTGACCATGAGCCTTAAATTGTCTGTTTTTGATGCCAGCACTGTCCAGTACCCATTTAACCATGTCCATGTAGGGGAGAATCTTGGGCCTCACCGCTATCCGGTGCAAGAACGAGCAAGCCAGCTCTGAAATAGATGCCTCAGAAGACCCATGTGAGCCCGTAGTAGCTGTAACCTCCATTATTTTGGGATTCTCTTCCTCAAGTAAACTATACATGCCTTCCCAAGTGGTAATACCAACATCTCTGTTACAGGCAGTGTCTATATACAAGGGCGTCATCTCTTTTTCTTCGAAACTCAGAGCTTTTCCTTTCTTTCCCATAATATCCTGAATACTTCTTTGTATAGTTCTATGTTCTTTGTTCCTGCAGTTTATAAGTGAGGTGAGAATAATGATAAGGAAAGGTGATGGGAAAGCTTTAAATTCTGAAGACATATAAATATACCACCTTACGTGAAATGGCTCTTCGATAAGCACAAAACCATATTTCATTAACAGTTGGCAATTGACTCATTAATTAGCATTAAAGCGCATAACTAGGTCTCGGTTTATGGAAAAAATCTTTCTCGAACAACGAGCTTGAATGATTTGCGATGAAGAGATTTTGCGATTTGCTTTGCAATATCGTAGGTCGTTGTATCGAAATATCACTATATCATTCTGCCGCTCTATCGCAATATTGCTTTGCCGCTCTATCGCAATATTGCTGGAGCGGAACATATGACAATTTATGTTAATGTGTTTTCTGCGAAATGTGATTTTGCGATATGCGCCATGGCATATCGGCGATTTGAGGTTTTTTAGCGTAAGTGGTATTTGAGGCATGCGATGCGATATTTGTTTTTTAATATGTAATCCTGCATCGTGATCTTGCAATCTTAGAATTCGGCTTGTAAGGAGGTATCCATTATCCTTTTTGCGATGCGATATTCTTAAGGAGTGATTTTATCTTACCTTATCATAAAACTTAAGCTTCTTTTTTTTTAGGTTTTTCAAGGGTATTCTCTTAAGTATAAGATGGTAAGTTTTATAAAAAAAGAAATACAAGCACTAATTTATTTTTTTAATTTTTTGACTAACGACCCCCACTTATTTAGTATTAATAATAATACTAAATAAAAAGGGGGGTTGTTGGCCACAAAAATTGGCGATTCACTTGGAAGAACCAGTTATCTCTTCTTTTCTTTTGAATTTTCTAAACTTCTAAAACAGAAAATTTTCTAGAAAATTGAACTTTATTATAGAAAGTCACAGTACATTATGCTTTTACCTATTAATGATATTTTGTTTCTTCTATTTTTTTAACTTTGATTATTTACTCCCTCAAGCTAGTTCTTGTATCTACATCAGTCACTACTTGGTTTATAAAGATAAAAACAAAGCCTTCTCTATAAATCAGTTTTAAATATGCTCATTTGTCGTAGGTAGAGCCTCTGCTGCCAACAGGCGTTTATAGCCTCGACAGGGTTACCTGTTACCTAGCAATGATCCTGTATACTACTTAGAGAAATATACAGTTTTCAAAGAGAAACCCATATCCACACTTATTTCTTTCATTTTATTTTTACTCTTAAAGAACAATGTCTTGGTTTGATAGCCAATTTATGACAGTGTCATTCACTTGATTTATAACTTTACTGAACAAGCTGGCTCATGATGATACCCCTTGTCTTTTGATTGCAACAATCTTGAGTCATTGCCCTATTGTGGTATGTAGTATTGGCAAAGTCAGCAAGCTATAATATCTATGATCATGATAAGCTGGCTCGTGATGAGACCTCTCACTCTTTAAGTTAAAGTGTATCTTGGATTGTTCTCTGAACGTTGTAGTTTCCTAGGTGGGGAGGAAGTCATTGTTTCCTTAAGATAGCTCTGGATGACAATGGTAGAGTTTTTGGAAAGAGTATTTTTACAGAGAATCTTTGTTTTGTTATTGATACCTTTCATTAGACTGATACAAAACAATTTCCCACTAAAGGTCGTTTTTTCATCAAAATTTACAAAGTTGAAACTAGTATCATTTTTAGGCCTAGAGCCTTTAACTGTATCTTTCAATAATAACGATCATTTTTCTAAAAGAATTCTATTTATACAAGTGAAAAAAAATAAATCTAAAAGAGAATTTGTGTCTTTTTCGTAAGTCCCAAATGCAACCATTTACAACTGGTTTTATTATGGAAATAAAAACTAATCTACAAAATAGAAGAATGATCTCCTATGGAAAATATTTTTTGAGGATCTTCCCGTTAACAGGTAAAGAATCTCTTTTTCCTGTTAAATCCTGTAACATAAAAGTGGACAAACCTATGACTTCTGTGATTTGGAAAGGGCCAAGCCACATTCATTGAAATTTCGCGTGTTTCCCTTTTTCCTCATGAGCCTTGTCCCATTTTAAAACTAGATCTCCTATCTGAAAGTCTTTTCTAGATATCAAGTTTGAATCAAAAGAGGCTTTTACTAATGCTTGATGATGAGCATGAGTTATTTTGGCCCGTCCTCATTGTTCTTCTAACTTAATTATTTCCAGCTGCCTCAGTTGTAAGGAAGAAGTTGGTGCTTCATCAATATATTGAACTAAGGCAAAAGAGGGAATTGCTAAATGAGTTGGAAGAACTACTTCTTTCCCATAAACTAAATTAAAGGGAGAAGTGCCAATAGAGGCTTTTGCGTTATTCGATCTGCCCACAAAGCATATATTAAAGACTTATGCCAATTTTTGTGATTTTGATCAATGGTTCGCTTAATGATTCTGATTAAGTTTTTATTTGTAGATTCAGCTAACCCGTTCTCCTGTGGGTAATAATTGGCAGAGTATTTAAGCTTGAATCCCCTTTTGAGTGCAAATTCAGTCATCGTATTACCAGAAAAATATGATGCATTATCAAACATTAAAGCAGAAGGCAACCCAAACATGGTGATTTTGAACTGATCTATGAACTCAATGATGTGTTCAGCATTAGCCGTCTTGAGAGGAACTGCTTCTACCCATTTAGTAAAATAATCTGTTGCTGTAAGGATATATCCATGCTGTTTAGAGGAGTGAGGAACAATCTCACCTATTATGTCCAATCCCCATTAATCAAAAGGCTGCTCAATGTTGACTGGTTGTAGGGGCAAGGATGGTTTCTTTTGTCTCCCAGTAGCGGTTTGACAAACTTGACATTTCCTTACGTAGTTATGTGAGTATTTGAATAATGTGGGCTAGTAATAGCCTACGCGTAGGATTTTATGTGCAGTAGTGTCTCCAACATAGTGTTCGCCTGCTGGCCCATCGTGGAGTTCCCGCAAGACTTTTTTAGCTTCAGATTTCTCAAGACATCTAAGGAGAACATAATCATAAGTTATTCTCACGAGCTGATATTGTTTGGCTTTCAACCTTAAAGCTCTTTTCTTGGTATTAACGAGGTTTGAAGGAGCATATCCATTCTTTAGATAAAAAATGATATCAACGTATAATGACTCAGCATCATTTAGGCTTACCTCATACATTTGTATCTTTGCAGATGGTGTTTTGGAAATAAGTGATGCTCCAGCCATGATTTTGTAAAAGCCTTGACCTTTTACAATACTTGCTGGTTTGATTTCTACATTATATTCCTGTAAGGCAGTAATCCAATTGGCTCTTTTCTCACCCACATCTTTCTGTACTAAAATATTTCTTACCGCTGGAAACGGTACTATGATTTTTGTATGGGTTTTGAGTAGAAAGGGTTTGAAATATTTAATTGCTTTGAAAACAACATAAGCTTGTTTCTCTACATCTGAATAATTTAACTTAGCCCCCTGTAAATTCGAACTTAAAAAAGAAATTGAAGCTCCTGCCTTGTCTTTATTTTCTTGAATGAGTATCGCAACATATGATCTATCAGAGGCAAATGTGTATAAAATAAAAGGATTGGAAAAATTTTGAGTTGCTAAAGATGGAGCGTTAACAATTGCATGTTTGATCAGATTGAATGCCTCATATTCATCTTGGTCCCATTTAAAGTTTTAGTTCTTTTTAATCATTGCTTGTAAAGGAGACACGATTATTGAAAAATTTGGAACAAATCTCTTTACAAAATTAATCTGGCCAAGGAAATATTGCATAGCTTTCTTGTTATGAGGTAGGGGTATTTCAGAAATCTCCTTGATTCTGTCAGGATCAATATGAATTCCAGATTTTGACACTATGAATCCAAGAAGTTTTCCTTCACTTAATGAAAAAAGGATTTTTTTTGGGTTAAGTGAAATTTCATACCTTTGACAACGTTGGAAGATTTGTTTTAAATCTCTAAGATACTTACTTTGTTTCTTGGAATATACAGTTATATCATCCAAATAGATTACCACTTATTTGTTAACTAATCCCTTGAATGCGATGCCCATGACTCTCTGAAATGTGGCACTAGCATTGATCAGACCAAAGGGCATCTTTTGATATGCATAAGTGCCCCATTTGGTTGTGAATGTTGGTTTTTAATTGATAATCGGGATGGACCAACACTTGGTTGTAGCCTAAGAAGCCATCCAAGAAGGACATTAATTTTGATCCCGCAACTTCCTGTAGTATTTGCTCCATGGGAGGTAAAGGAAAATTATCCTTTTGGTAGGATTTGTTAAGATTCTGAAAGTTAATGCAAATTCTAATGTCCCCATTTTTCTTCCTAACGGGAACCATATTGGAAACCCATTTGGAATGTCGAACGGGAAACATGATTTTGGCTTTCAATAACTCATTCAATTCAGATTTGATCTGGTTTTCTAGATTGGGATGGCTCTTTCTAAGCTTTTGTTGGATAGGTTTTTCATCGTTTACCATTGGGATAGCATGCTGGATGATAGAAGTGTCATAAGTTTTAAGTTCATCATGGTTCCAAGTAAAGACACTTTTGTATTGTTTTAAGAGACGAAGATACGCTAATTTTTCTTCAGGAGCTAGGCCAAGGCCTAGGTTGATATTCTGTGGCTTGGTATCAGTTCCTAGATTTACTAGATCATAGTTCAAAGTTTAACTTTGCCATTTTGAATTGGTAGATCTTTTGAATCGATCTTTCAAATCATAAAGGTCTTCTAACTTGACTACTGACTTTGGTATAGCGTTGTTAGTGCTATCTTGTTGCAATTATCTGTCATGTTGGTCCTCATCAATTATTTGATTTGTGTAAGATCCTTCAGATGTGAGGAAACTCACGATATCAGGATCATCGTTGAAAATCCTCCAATTAGTAATGTTATCAGGAATAGATGGTCTAAAGATTAATTCAATTGAAAATCTATTAGGACTATAGTTTTTTGAAGGAATGAGCTTGGAAGCTACGTTAGCTAAGAGGTCTGCACTAGCATTCTGGATTCTGGGAATTGATGAAATATTAAATGCTATAAAGCGTTCAGTCAGATCTTGAACTAAATATTGGTAATGTTTTAAATGACCTGATAAACAATGTATAGTATTGTGTACCTGTCTGATTACAATTTTAGAATCTCCGAAAACTTGAAGATATTTGATGTCTAATCCAATTGCTTTGTATAACCCTTGGACTAAAGCCTTGTATTCTGCGGTATTATTGGTGCAATCAAATTTGAGTCTACAAGTTAGCATAGTTTTATTTCTCTCTGGACTGATTAACACGCATCTTGCTCTTGCTCCTTCGTTAGACTTAGAACTGTCAAAAAATAACTTCCAAAATAAAGATTTCTTTATAGGACTATCTATAAATTTAATACATTTAGAACTATATGTTTGAGAGAAATTTTCTACTTGAGATAAAACAGAATGTTCTAAGTAAGGTGAAGTATGAGCATTAAAATTTCCTAGGAAAGAATCTACTGAGTAGTTGCCAATGATGTTATTACTGTATGCTACCATTTCATTCTCTCCTTCCAGTTCCGTTACTATATATTTTTGATGTCTTTCTCGATTAACTTTTATTTGATTTGGTTTACCATTGTAAGGGAGCCACATGTGCGACCAGTCAGTTGCAAAGTATCCATGAAGTTTTTCTGACCAATCTCTGCTAAGAATTAAGCCATAAAATTCCGGAATATCAACAACTAAAATGTCGATAACTTATACCTTTGGGTTAGATGACAACCTTATGGTAACTTGATTTAATTCGTCAATCACTTCAACTTGCGATCGATCTAGCTGAACTATGCACACAACAGATTTTTGTGGTTGAATGTTCAACTTTGAACATATTGATTTTGGTAAAATATTCGATGAAGCTCCAGAATCCACTAAGAAATTATGCAAATTTTTATTGAAAATTTCATAAGTTAGGAGAAATGGGGGAGTATGAGATCTCAACCTTCCTCCAATTAAAGCGATATCATTTGGATCAACTTTATTAATCACATTAGTTGGAGGCCTTCCCATTTCATGGGAAGCTTGAGAGATTACAGCGGCGGGCAAAGGTGCAGCTGGTACAACATGTAATTCTTTCAAAAGTGTCTTTTGTTGGTGTTTTAACTTGCTCAATCTGTAAAAAGTGATGTTAGCCCTAGTCTTTTTCATGTCTTTTATAATATTATACTCCATTTCATCTGAAACGACCAACGTTTTAGATGGAGTTGATGAATCTGTTTGGACTGGGCTGGTTTGAGTCGCTTTAGGTGTCGTTTTCTTGGCTGCGACTTTATCCTTAGTCATCGAGCTTGTGCTCTTTGGCTTAGGGGTAGGTTGAGGAGGATCAAGTTGATTTCTACTTCGAGTACTAACCGGGGATGCCTCTTGATCCTCTTCATCTGGGAGGATGAAATCCCACATACCTTGTACCTCTACAACTTCTTCTTCATCGGTATGTTCTTCAGTAGAAATCTCCTCTTCTTCTTCTTCTGATTCAACACTTGTGATAGCATTTGGGGGCTTTGAATCAGTCGAAGGGTTTCTTTTATAAGGCTTGTACGAATTTTCAGAAGAAGTTTCTACCACTTGTTTCTTAATGTTGACCATCTCATTAGACATGGTTTTTTTATAGATCTGATATGAAAATATAAAACAATGCAAATTAACCCAAGAAATAATATGAAATGATTCTTTATTGATCAAACCCTTAAGGTAGGGCAACACCATACATTCACTCCTTAAGGAAGGAGAACACTCCACAAGCCATATGCTTGTTCCTATAATAATCCTTTACACCTCTCCATGTGGAGTCTCTAGCCTCTATATAGGCCTCATACATACAATACTATGGATCATTACCATGATTCCCTCATACCATCGAACTAATACCATGGGGCCATTACATTATTACTAACTACTTGTGGTCCCTTACATGATATGGATTAACCACCTTATTTATTACTATGGCCCATCCCATTATTACATTATTACCTTGGGTACCTCCCTTTGTACCCCATATTATCCCCCCTAGGTATATGACAATTTCAAATTTTCGCCAAGTGAATATTTTCAAAACCCTCTTCATGGTAGTTCTATGTTTTACAGGAAAAGATAATGGTCCTACTATTGAAGAATACATAAAAGAATACAAGAGGTTATGGAAAAACAATTGGAAATGGTTGGTAGTGGGTAATTTTGAAGATGAGGCAGCCACATGGTGGGCATTACTTAACCAAAAGAAGTGTTCCAACCTACCCAATGAAGAATTTGAAAAATTAATTTTAGACAGATGGTCTCATAAGGAGAAACATGTGGGGCTATTTCCTACTGGTATATCCTTATTACAAGTTCATGGATTGATTCAAAAGGAGAAGATCATTGTTTCTATAAATCCTAGTTGCAAGCATAATTTTATCATGTTAATTTGGCAAAAAAATTGCAAGTTTCAACAAAACACATTGAAAACACACAGGTGGATGATGAGGATGTTAACATGTATAAGGATTTGAAGATTTCTATGGATAAGTATGTGTTGCATGGTGATTTTTATACTTCAGAGATGGATAATATGGATGTTTTTTTGGGATACCCATGGATGGAATCGGTGGGTACTATCAATATTAATGTGCAAAAGAATTCCTGAAGCTCTGGTATAAAAAGGATATTTCCATCAATAAATAGGTAGAGTACATGGAGGCTGAAATAAAAGATGTTCAAAGGACTGACATATCAGATGATGAACCAGTGATGATCGATAATAAAAAACAAACAGAGGTTGAAGAAGAAAAGGTTACAAGTGATGATACATCAGATGAGGGCTCAGTGGTTGAAGTAATATTGAAGATAAGACACCACAACGGGCACCACAACATAACAGTCAGGCTCCAGTTAGAGGTGAATTAAAGAAAAAGACATTGTGGGTTAAAAATTTAACATATCATCACCCACATCACCTCGCAAGACAACAACCAACAAGATGGAAACCAATTAGCCACAAGGACAACAACCCCCGCAGGACAGATAGAGAGGAGCGAACATCCACCTACTACACATCAACGCAGAAGCACTGCCACGGTCAACTTCCATCTCAAGCGAGCGAGGCACTAGTGAGATCGAGGGTTCACCTTTCTCTTGGATGGCTAGATGCACATGCATGGTACCAATGTACTACTCTTTTGAGTAGATCTTATTATTTGTGTTCTTCCCATGTTTCGGGGACGAAACATGCTAAGGGGGGTGGAATGTTATATACCTAGGGGGGATAATATGGGGTACAAAGGGAGGTACCCAAGGTAATAATGTAATAATGGGATGGGCCATAGTAATAAATAAGGTGGTTAACCCATATCATGTAAGAGACCACAAGTAGTTAGTAATAATGTAATGGGCCCATTATATTAGTTCGATGGTATGAGGGAATCATGGTAATGATCCATGGTATTGTATGTATGAGGCCTATATAGAGGCTAGAGACTCCACATGGAGAGGTGTCAAGGATTATTGTAGGAACAAGCATATGGCTTGTGGAGTGTTTCCTTCCTTAAGGAGTGAATATATGATGTTGCCCTACCTTAAGGGTTTGATCAATAAAGAATCATTTCATATTATTTCTTGGGTTTATTTGCATTGTCTTATATTTTCATATTAGATCTATAATAGGTTTTCAAAACTTTTTGTAATCCTTTTAAATCGAATAGATCTTTTGATTGTTTTTTCTTGGGGTCTTCCTTGAAAGTAGCCTTCTTGGATTTGCATTCTTCTATTGCGTTTTTCTTTTCTAGGGCTATGATACGTTTCTCTACTGCTATTGCTTCCTTCATATTGTCTGCTAAAGTTGTTTTGTTAGCCTTATCAATGAATATTGCTATGTTTGATGGTAGAGCAGAGATATACCATTCACTTAGCACTTCTTCGCTAGGCTTGGAAGTAATAGGAATTTTATTTAACAATTTATTGAAATGTGAATTAAAATCTTTGATAGGTTCCTTTGACTCGGCCCTAAGGTTAGACATGTCGTTGATCAGTGTCGGCATAGACCTATCATCACCGAACTTAGTGAGGAATTGTTCTTAGAAGATATCCCAACTAGTGATAGATCCAGATGGTAATGAGAAATACCATGATCAGTCTGCTCCTTGCAGAGTATAAGGAAAAAGTCAGACGACAGTGTCTTCGTTGGTAACTCCATTGAGATTTATGGATAACATAAAGTTATTTATATGTTCTTCTGCTAGCATGCCTACTTCAGGATTAAACTTAGGTAGCCATTTTTCAGGATGCGCTGGTATCTGACTCAAGGGCACAGGCATTAAGACTACCCCTGGGTTATTCCATGGAGATTGGGCCATCGCTGAACTACTAACAGAGGAAAGTGCAGAAGATGATCCCTGCAGTTGGGAAGGTGAGGATATTACGACTCCAGATAATTGAGAAGGACATGTGGAAGTACCAATGGACTGATGGACAATGATCTGAAGTGGAGGAGTGGATGGTTGACTTCAGGGTGGAGAGGTTGAGATGGATGATGATGATGAAAGAGTCTCACTATTGGACCCTTTAGGTGATTTCCTTACTCTCTTCCTTGTAGGTAGAGGTAACTCGGTTGGCTGAACACCAAACTTTTCACTCTTTAATCTGGTAAGAGGATGAGCAAGGTTATATTGCGAAGTCACGCAGCCTTGAGATTTATCAGATCTTTGAGGAGATATAGAAAATCATTGAAGTTTGTGAATCAAAGGTTCAACTTTGGGAGGTTCAATAGTAGATTGTTCTGAAATGTCAGGGTTTATAGCAACGACTGTTGTTCTTTTGACTTTTGGCTCTAGATTTAAAGATTCTAAATGCGATGGAGAAGTCGGGGAAGATGGTGAGGGTGATTTACACTCAGAATGGTATTTATATTTAGACTTACTTTCCATTCACAGTTCGAGGCCCTCCTTCTAGCGCCAAATATGTTGAAGCCCCGAAAATCGAGTCTACAACAAGGGGGATACCCACCCGGTCCGGACCTTGGTTAGCAGCTCCTTTTCCGTTTGGTATGGTGGGTATAACTAGGGATATGGGACCAGTTTCCCAATTTATGTGTATGTGTGTGTTGAGAATTGATATTTCTTTTCTAAAAGTTCCTAAGTGAGATGCTCTAATTCTAACTCTACTCTAATGATATGCAACTGTATTTTAATAAATAGAAGTATCTAATTCTACACTAACTCGGGGTGTAATCTTTCCGTTATGCGATCTAAAATGATTTCAAATAACAATTGGTAATAAAGATCATTCAACTGTTATGCGAAAAAATTCAATAGAGATAAACCACTTCATATAAAAAGTTAGACAAAACAGTTGTGGAAAACATATCGCATAATAAGCTACTCATACATTAAGCATAAATAAATAGTTATCACCGTACAAAAGTGCCAAATGATAACTCAGGCATTCACGCATCAATATATAAACAACTAAACATGAATATCACTTTAACACAAAGCCAGAAATAGTTAAGGGATAGAAGTACCATTTATAACTCTTTCTACTCATGAGCTTCCAGTGATAATGATTTATCTCTTCTTAATCCAAAATCCACTAAGAGTACAGAAGTGCAACATCAGTAGCAGATATTAAATGCAAATATCAATAAATCCTGTTCCATTCATTCATCAAAACCTCCTCGGAGGGTGCAAAAGTGCATGTTCTGAGGACAAGTTTTTGACAAATTTCAGGACCCTTCTCTAAATGCATGAGAAGGGTTTAAATACTACTAACTAAATCTAAAAATAAATTATTACAAAAATGTAGGATACGGTTTAAATGAACGTCCTTCTTTTAGGCAAAAATAAAGCAAAATTAATACTAACATTGAATCTAAAACTAAAACTAACAATTAACTATTTCTGTATATGTTCCTTGAAATCGCAAGCATTCAGCATTTGCTTGAGAAGAGTCGGCTGGCCGACTTCAGACTTTAACTGTCCTGCGAAAACAAAATCAGCAAGAGATGGTGCCATCTTCTCGGTAGAATTGACGATGCATTTGAGAGTCATACACTGCTTGTGTGGTTTTACTAAATACGTCCAGTAAGAATCCCAATTTAACTTAGTTAATCTTTTGATTGATTCTGCCTTTTCTTGAGCCTTCTGTCTTCAGCCTGTTTGCAATTGCTCTACTTTCGGTAAATACCCTGGAGTGGTTTCTGAGATCAGATTTTCCCTATGAAAATTTTCATTTATGCATTCAATAACATTGTTTGCTTTTGTGGCTACTTCTTCTACTGCTTGCTCTACTTTCCTGATTTGCACATCCCATTTGTTAAAGAGCATTTCTTTGTGATTGTCGTTGATTATTGGTGTGCCTGCTCTTTTCCCCTCCTCTGTTTCTTGCCAAGCCAAATATTCAGTAACTCGTTTATCAATAAAATCATAATCATGTCGTAAGTCCATGACTTGATTAGTGATTTTATCGCTTATTTCACAATACGAGTTCCACTGTGATATTCTTTGGCACAATGCTTCCTGTTGCTGTAGTAGTTGATCGTTTAAGGACATGGATTCTGTGATGAATTCTGTAAGCTTAGGATCATCCTTGTGCATCTCTTGCATATCTTGTAACTATTTTTCTCTCTCAGCCAAACTGTTATGGTAGCCTATCTGCATTTGTTGGAAGTCCTGCTGTAATCTTTCAAGCTGTTTCTGTGCTTCATTGTTGGTGTTGGCTTGTTGCAACTGTTGCTGCAAAACTTGTATCTAGTCTTCCTTCTCTTTCAATAGTTGTTGTTCGTCAGATGCTTTATCAATGGTCACAGAGGCATATTCTCCTGCGATCTGAGATAATTTGGTGAGATTCTCAGTGGGATCGATAGTAGGGTCTTGCCATAGGACGTCTAATTGCTCTGCATCATGAGAGAGCACATTTTCCAATTTTCTTTTCTTCCTTTTTCTTCTCACTACTGCCTTGTGTTGTGGACTATAAAATACATCAAGAGGAGGAATCTCCTCTATCTTGAGTATAAGTTCAGAGGACGGGGTAATGGGAATATGTTCCATATCTGAGACATTGCTAATTGTTCCTGTGACTATATCTTTTGTTGCTTGTACATTACTCACAAGTGTCTTTGTGCTCTGCCCTTCAAGTTTGATTAAATCATTGAAGGTCTCCCATTCTTTATCTAGCTTGGTTCTGAATGATGGTGGATGAACGATGAGAGGGGGAGGATCTATCTATGGAGAGGTCAAAACCTGTTGCTGTGGGAGCTCTTTTGACTAGGCAATATCCCTTACTGACCCCTCGCTTTTATCATGGTCACTTTCCGACTTCTTAGAATGTTCTAATGTTTCTTTCCCGGACTTAGATTTAGATCTGTCTGTGCCTGAATTTCCACTGAGACTAATACTTGGAGTTGGTTCCCTTACGGGTTCCAAGCGTAATTTTTCCAAAGGGATATTAGCTAACCTCCTCTCCCTATATATCTTGAACTCTTGAAATTCTGTTGGATGGAATCGCATTTGGGCCAAATGCAGAACTTCTTTAGGCATACTTTTCTGTTGGAACATGTCATCAAAAAGATCATATTCTTTAGAAAACACCTTTATTTTGACCGCAACAGTGAAATTCTTAGCAATGTCATGAGGGTTGAACGGTCTTCCTGGAAATTTGAATAATTGTAGACATGTTATGTTGTTTACTTCTTTGAATGCATGGCCTACATCAAATAGTGAAAAGGCCCCATAGGCTACAGGAAATTGTGACCAAATAGCCTTCTTTTTGTCCTTCAAATCTTTAGTCAAACCTCCTTCTCAATAGGTTTGATAAGCAATTTCTTGTGCCATGAGTTTATCAGGAACATACAAAGGTAAGACATGAGGGGAAGTGAGACTTCCGAATACCCTGACATATGTAAAAATTTCTTCTCTAAACCATCTTGCAATAGGGAGTATATCTACCTCTGCTTCAAGAGAAAATGTTGGAGCATCTTTATCATACAACATTTTGTACAGGGGAAACATGATTCCATGACAAATCTTGTGGAAATATGAAGTGAAATTAGAGTCCCACAAGTATTTATGATAAATATGAATGGGTAAAGGGTCTTGAGTCATCCATTTCCAACCCATTAAAGGAAACTTGGAAATATAACAAATCGCATCCATCACATATGCAGATAAGTAGAAAGGGGGATAAATTCTTTGAGAAGCAGTTCTTTTATACCGGTAATTTAAAATGGCTGTGGCTAAGTTGTCAGACAATATTTTAGCCCAATCCATAACAGTAGCATTAATGGCAGCATCCAATAATGGTAGCCATTCAGATGAAAATTTGTTAATATCTGGCTTTCCAAAAAGTCTACAGAGCATAACAACGGCAAAGCAATACATGGAAGTGAGAGAACCAGTACTATACATACCATTTTTATCTTTTTTTAGTGGTTTGTCTCTCCTTGACCAGTCTTTAGTGCATTCTACCAGGTCTTCATTCTCTTTAGCAAACTTCTCTATGAACTGTTTGTTATAAGTCGCCTGTGGCTCTAGTAAATGATATATGAGCTTCAAATCTTGTGGAGTGAATGAGCCAATGAGTCCTTGACTGTGAGTCTTAAATTGTTTGTTTTTGATATCAGCGCTTTCCAGTACCCATTTAACCATACCTGCGTAGGGGAGAATCTTGGGCCTCGCCACTATCCGGTGCAAGAACGAGCAAGCTAGCTTTGAAATAGATGCCTCAGAAGACCCATGTGAGCCCATAGTAGCTGTAACCTCCATTATTTTGGGATTCGCTTCCTCAAGTAAATTGTACATGCCTTCCCAAGTGGTAATACCAACATCTCTGTTACAGGCAGTGTCTGTATACAAGGGCCTCATCTCTTTGTCTTCAGAACTTGGAGCTTTTCCTTTCTTTCCCATCATATCCTGAATATTGCTTTGTATAGTTCTCTATTCTTTGTTCCTGCATTTTACAAGTGAGGTGATAATAATGATAAGGAAAGGGGACGGGAAAGCTTTAAATGTCGAAGACATATAAAATATACCACCTTACGTGAAATGGCTCTTCGATAAGCACAAAACTATATTTCATTAACAGTTGTCAACTAACTCATTAATTAGCATTAAAGCGCATAACTAGGTCTTAGTTTATGGAAAAAATCTTTCTCGAACAATGAGCTTGAATGATCTGCGACGAAGCGATTTTGTGATTTGCTTCGCAAGATCGCAGATCGCTGTGTCACAATATCGCTATATCATTCTGCCGCTCTATTGCAATATCGCTTTGCCGCTCTATCGCAATATCGCAATATCGTTGGAGCGTGGCATATGACAATTTTCTGTTAATGTGTTTTCTACGAAATGCGATTTTGCGATATGCGCCATCGCATATTGGCAATTTGAGGTTTTTTAGCGTAAGTGGTATTTGAGGCATGCAACGCGATATTTGTTTTTTAATATGTAATCTCGCATCGTGATCTCGCAATCTTAGAATTCGGCTTGTAAGGAGGTATCCATTATCCTTTTTGCGATGCGATATTCTTAAGGAGTGATTTTATCTTACCTTATCATAAAACTTAAGCTTTTTTTTTTAGGTTTTTCAAGGGTATTCTCCTAAGTTTATGATAGTAAGTTTTATTAAAAAAGAAATACAAGCACTAATTAATTTTTTAAATTTTTTGACTAAGGGCCCCCACTTATTTATTATTGATAATAATACTAAATAAAAAGGGGGGTTGTTGCTGGCCACAACAGACTACCACGTTCAACCCGACCATAGACATGGCTGAGCCAAATCTCTCTTCAGCCAGTCACCCCTATGCCATTTTTCAAGCATGAATGTGGGATCTCATAAAACATATTAATGAAACCACCCAGGGCTTCCAAAACTAGTAACTCAACCCACAGTTGCTACCAGGCTCAAGAGCATTGTCTAACCAAGGCTCCAGGACTAGTAACTCAACCGACAACTTTTTCCGGGCTTCCAGAGCGTTTGTCCAACTAGGGCTTCCAAGACTAGTAACTCAACCCACCAAGGGCTTCAAGAGTGTTTTTCCAACTAAGGCTTCCAGGACTAATAACTCAACCCAAGTTGTTACAGGGCTTCTAGAGTGTTTGTCCAACTAAGGCTCTAGGACTAATAACTCAACCCAAGCCGTTACAGGGCTTCCAGAGTGTTTGTCCAACTAAGGTTCCAAGAACTAATAACTCAACCCAAGCTAAAGGAAACATGAGAATGAACCAGAAAAACAAATAAATGAACCCACAACACCATGGTTATCCAGGAAATGGCAAGGCTAGGAAAATGCACTGTCAATCTAGGCAATCCTCCATGCTAATGACAGATCATGACCAAGAAACCACATGCATGCCAAAACTAGTGAGGAAAACATATGTGCAACATGATACTTGTAGTAAAAACCCATTGTAGTTGTTGATATCGATGTCCTCTTGCAATTTCCTACTCTTCCTTTGCCTTCTTGCTCCAAACTCCAAGTATGCCACACTCCTCCAAGAGTGCTCCAAGAAACTCTAAGTGTCCAAGAGTATGAGAGAGAGAATAGAAGATAGCTCCACCAAAACCTATTAAAATCTTGAGAAAAAGCTTGCCAAGTGATCCTCAGATGCCTTTTTAACAATGAGGCCTCTATTTTATTCATTTTCCATTATTTTCCTTAATTTTCCTGCTTACATGCAACCTATCACCTTTCACCTTCATTTTCTCCCAATTTCCATTATTCTCAAAAATAAAATGACAATAAATGCCTCATGCCTTTCCAAAGGATTTGCCAATTTCCTTAGCCATAATAAATCGAAGTGACACCCCACTAGGATGTTTTTTCCCACCATTAATCTTGGAATATGTGTCCCATGACCTTGGTCTTATTTTTTCCTTTATTAACTTTTACATGGAATTTGACCAGGGATGTTACAAAATCACCAGGAATAGGACATAATGATTTTCGTGCCTACGACCACCCTGACTTTTATCTCTACATTTTGTTAGAGGGATTACAATTTATAGATCCAAATATCATGTAACCGAATCAAATCTCGTGAACTAAGCAAAGATTATCAATCCCCAATTATAGTTGTAATTAACCTTGAAGCCTTGATAACCCAAGAGTCTCTCAAATGGAAATGAATGCAGCAAGATACGAACACAACTAAAAATCTCTACCCCCAAACTAAGTGAAAGCGTTACACTATGAAGGCCAAAGGAAAAGCCAAGGAGACTTGCCAAAGTTTCTATTGTAGAACGCTAATTCAGAAACCCTCACTCCCTGCCTAATTCAAGAAGTGTCTCCTCCGCACTAAACCCAACTATATTCCTCACTAGGATCCAAAACTTGACATGTCTAACCTCCAATAGGACCACATGGGATTACCCACTTGCATTCAAGATTCTTTATACTAGAGAACCTAAGTCAGAGAAGCATGCATAGGTTGGTGACATGCACAAAATTTTCACGACCTCCAACACCCTTACATCTGCCCATAACCAAGAAGCTTCATCAAGTAGCAGTTCAGTCCAATCTAATAGAGTCAGTCTAGTCATCATTTGTAGTTTGTGTCAGTATGAGTTTTGCTGGAATTGTTTTGTAAAAACAATCAAGTCTTTGCCTTTAGCTCTTCAGCAGCGTATATTACAAAGATGGTTTGATTCTGAAGAAGCTATGTGGTCTTATGCTAGAGAGTTACCATATAAGAATAGGTCATGGAGTGTGTATTATGGATTGTCTAGAGAGTGTGTATATTTTGGTTTCATTCAGAATACTGATTGGACATGGAATGATTATATTCATGGGTCTATTAGAGTCATATTTTATGCAATTGACATAGACAATGCTGTAAATTGGTGGAGTCCTTGGTTTAAGTTATTTTTGTATAAGTATGTGCCTAGAGTATGTTGGATGCTAGATCATGATTTCCGAAGTACCATTAGTGCTCTAATTTGTGAATTGCATGTTGCTGCACAAAATGACTATGTCCTAGAGTTCGAGTTTGTCCATCAAGACACAGTTGTAGTACCAGATGAAAGAGATGAATCTTTTAGTCTCTTTGTGAGTTTTCAAGGGAGGATCACTATTGATGAAGAATACAGACCACATAATATGTATTCTTTTCCTTTCTATTGTTGTTTCAGAGAAGTTGGTCCACCTTGGCTAGATGATTCCATACCACATGAGATATTTGCTCTTGAACCAGAAGAATTATTAGACACAGAACAGTTTGTCAGGCATAATAGTGAGCATATCAGACATGATCATGAGTATGATTATGAAGATAAAGAGAATAGTGATTGATAGCAAAGATCATTCATTTGATATCTTTGCATATCTTACTTTTGGTTTCCGTGGGATTTTCTCCAGAAAAAATCTCCACTGTGTATTTATTTATCTAAAAATCCAATGTCCTAGATTCCAGCCTGATTGTACTCTTAGATTGTGTCAGATTCGGTCCCCATATGGCTTAGCCTCCAAGGGACAAGATAAAAAGTGATTGTCCTCACTTGCCCGAATCTTTAGACTGTTCATCACTTTTGGTACACTTTGCCTTTTACTATTAGTCCTTCAAATATGATTTCCTGCATGATATTCATACCGAAAATAGCCCATGAGCGGTCAGGCAGTGGCTATTTAATTCCTAGAATCCAATAGCCACTTCCTGGCCACCCCCATGGGTAGTTGAGCAGTGGCTATCTGATTCTAGGAATCCAATAACCACCACTTAGTCGCTTGTGGGGGTGGATGAGTGGTGGTTATCTGATTCTCAGAATTGGATAGCCACCTCCCATAGGCGGCCGAGCGGTGGCTGTCCAATTCTGAGAATCAGATAACCCCCACCCGGCCAGCCCCACAAGTGGCTGAGAGGGTGGCTATCTGATTCTGACAATTGGATAGCCACTGCCCAACCGCCCGTGGGGGTGGTCGGGAGTGGCTATTCAATTCTCGGAATAGCCACTTCCCGGCCGCTCATGGGGGTGGTATTCAATAAAATTGGTTTTTTTTTTAAAATAAAAGATAAATTTTGTTAAATATGTTTATTGTATTTAAAAAAAAAAAAAAAAATTTATTTTTTATTTTAAAGAAAACAATTTTATTGGTCACTGCTCCCACGAACGGCTGGGCGGTGGCTATTTGATTCCGAGAATCGAATAGCCACTTCCCGGCCACCCCACGGGCGATTGGGCGGTGGCTATCCGATTTTCGGAATCAGATAGCCACCACTCAGCAGCCTGTGGGGGTGGCCGGGTGGTGGTTATCTAATTCTCAGAATCAGATAGCCACCACCCGCAGGCAGCCAAGCAATGGCTGTCTGATTCTGAGAATCAAATAACCACCACCCGGCGACCCCCACAGGTGGCTAAGTGGTGGCTATCTAATTCCAAGAATGAGATAGCCACCGCCCAGCCGCTCGTGGGGGTGGCCGGGAAGTGGCTATTCAATTCTCGGAATCAAATAGCTATTGCTCGGCCACTCGTGGGGGCGGTGGCTAATAAATTTGTTTCTTTTAAATAAAAAAATAAATTTTGTTAAATATGTTTATTGTATTTACAAAAAACAAAATTTATTTTTTATTTAAAAGAAACAATTTTATCGGCCACCACCTCCACGAGCGGCCAGAAGGTGGCTATTTGATTCCAAGAATCGAATAGCCACTTCCTAGCCACCCCCACGGGTAGTTAGGCAGCTGAGTGGTGGCTATCCGATTCCGAGAATCAAATATCCACCTCAAGGGCGGTTAGGGGGTGGTTATCCGATTCTTAGAATCGAATAGCCATCGCCCGACCGCCCATGGGGATGGCTATCCGGTTCCTGAAATCGAATAGCCATCACCCGGATGCCTGTGCGGGTGGCTATCCAATTCTCAGAATCAAATATCCATCACCTGATTGCCCATGGTGGTAGCTATCTGATTCTAAAAATTGGATAGCCACTGCCCAGCCATCCGTGGGGGTGGCCGGGCAGTGGCTACCTGATTCTCATAATCAGATGGCCATCGTTCGGCCACTTGTGGGGGTGGCTGGGCGGTGGCTATCCGATTACGAGAATCGGATAGCTACCCCCACAGGCAGTCGAGCGGTGGTTATCTTATTCCGAGAATCGAATAGCCACCGCCTGACCGCCCATGGGGGTGGTTATCTGATTCCAGGAATCGGATAGCCACCACCCGTGGAGGCATGACCCTCAGTGGCGGAGCAGCATACAGATATATTTTTTAAATTTTTAATCGTAAATATATGTTTTTTTTTTTTTTTTTTTAAATTTTTAATAGTTTCTTTTTAAGTCATATATATATATTATATATATATATATATAATAATTTTTTTTTTTTTTTGGTAATTTGAGTATATTTTTTTTAGGGTTTTTTTTTTTTTTTTTTAATCTTGATCTTAATAGTTTTTTTATATTTTTATTCACTGCTTTTGCTTTTTTTTTTCTCTTTTTTTATAATCTAGTTTGTCTATTATTTTTATTTTTTTTGTAGTTTTTTTGTTAAATGCTTTTTAAAATTAATTATATATATATTTTTTGTCAACTTTTTTATGGTTTAACAACACACACACACACAAATATATACATTTTATGTTTTTTTTTTGTCTTTTTTTTTATATATTTATATATTTGTTATTTTTTTAATTAAAAAATTTGACATAAAAATTTGAAGTGTCAAAATTTATTAAATTTAGAAAATAATTATTTACATTTCATACATTAGAAAATTTAAAGTCAAAAAATAGGTCTCTTAAGAAAAGGGTCTGATGCAGAATCACCACTTTTTTAAATCAACATGCATATTACTAACATTCTAAAACGTAATGTACATAAAAAAGTTTAAAGTGCCAAAAACTATGCTCCAAAAAAAATATGTGTTTTTCATTCCCCCTTTTCAAAATCGGGTCACTTTTTTACTATCTCCACGAAATGGGTAACAGTATCAGTTCCCGTTTCAAAGTTTACATTGTTTTTCACTATAAAATATGATCTTCTATAAATATGAATAATTCTCAATCTGGCTCCCACTACCATGAATAGACTAATTATTCATATGAGCTCTAGTGAGGAACTAGATGATTCCTCCTCTTAAACTTTGATCTTAAGTACGGTTGAGATATCTAAATTGATTCCCCCTCGATGACTAGCTAGGGCATTTCATTGCAACAGTGAAACCAAACTAGGAAGATCAACTAAGGTGGATATCACACCATCGAAACACAAGTTCACACCCAAACTTCAAGCTCCACAATCTCTCAGATCAATTAAAAAAACCAATATCAAAATCAACATATCCAAGAGTAATATTTGGTCTTCCTTTTATTTTCATGGCTATCAAAATACCATGGCTTATTACCAGGGGTCATCCAAATGCCTTGGGTCAATTTTTTTTTTTCCTTTTTTAATAAAATGACTTTATAAGGTTTTATTTCTTAATTAATCAAAAATCACTTAATTATATCCTCCTTAGAAAGGGACATTATAGTCCTCACTTCTTGAGATTACATGTCCTCAACCAATTCATGACCTACATACTAATACCAAGATCCCACACAAATATGTGGAATACTTCATTACACAATTGCTCAACCTTGCCTCACTCTATCGTATCATGAAGATGTATAGAATGCTCCATAAAAACAGCTAATAAAATTAAAGAGTATATATTTTGATTATCCCCTTCTCCAAGATACTCCATGTATCCTTCAAAAAGAATTAGACATGGATACTTTGTGATCTCATATACAACTGGAATACCTTCTATGAAAATCCATATCATGCTAATGATTTATGAACTATTGACAAGTGTGAAGTCTTGTGGGCACAAAGTACTAGCTAGATCACCATCCAAAGGACTTATGTGCTACCATTTGTTGTCAAATGTTCCATCTATTCCAATTTGTAAAGGGCTTCTATCGTGTTCTTTTACCCCTAAAGTATCAGCATAGCCCACAATTTCCTCCTTTTTGCTACCAATTGTCAAGTCTTATAAACCCATTTTTTGATGCATGACTAACTTGAGGTTATATTTAGGAGATGAAATCATGGAAAAAGATCTCAGCCGCTTGAAATACCAGTTGAAAATGTAATGATGAACAAGATAACTCCATGTTTGTCTATTCCCCAATACTCTCTCCATGAATTATCCTACTTTGTAAGTTTTATCCCTATTGTCTCCATCTATAATATCCATACTTTCATGACCAACACCTATTGCTTGATAATATCTCTCAGCTACTAGTAGCTTCCTCACTCCACCTCCCACAACTTTCTTAGGCATATAGTCCCTAGAAAAAATGTTAGTAATGGTCTTTCAACAAGACTAGAGCATATTTGAGGCAACTCTTCCAAGCTATATTATGTGTTCCCCTTTTGATCTGGTGATGTCGGAAGGAAACAATGTTAAATGTTGTCTGATGTAACCATATTTCTTGCTACCCCGGAAATGTACTCTTCCTTAACCCTACACTTCATCTCCTTCGATATAGGAATCCTAGGGGTGCCATTGTTCATGCATCTTAGAACCACCCTCTAACCAACCTTTGTAATGTGATGTAGGAGCACGAGGCTTGAAGACAAAAGACTTCAAATTTTATTCCAAAAATACAGAAAAATATTACAAGCAAAAGAGCGGGATCCTTTAGCTATCACTTTACAAATATTTCTAGATAAGATTTGAGCTAGAATTCATGGATTTGGATTATCTCGTAATTAATTCAAGTAGTTAGGCTTAGTTGAGATTCTCGAAGAGAATGTCACGCAGATTAGATAAGATTAGGCAGTTTCGATCCATTGATTTAGGATCTGGTTGTTGCATGTACAAGTATTTATGTAAGTTTTGAACTAGTGTAATGGTATTTGGCTACAGAGGATTAGATTGTCAAATTTGAAATATCTCTGTGTCTCTGTGTATTTTTTGCATGAATGATCAATCCAGGAGTTTTGAAGTTCCTTCGAAATATCTATGAATGTTGTTGATTTCCAGTTTGGCCTTTAAAATTAGAGTTTTATATAATCTTGTGTTATCGCATTTAAATCTTCGTTCACTGTGTTTTGAGTTAATTCGAATGTATTTCAAAACCATAGAGTTTATTTAGCGATATCCTGAATATAACTTAGAGACAAATTAAACTTAGCGGAAGCGTTAAAACCTTGGCAGAATGAGGAAAACCTGATAAATTCGCAAGAAACCCAGGAAAAGGTCTGAACCGTCCGATCGACAAATCCAATAGATCTAACGGTTATCACATGCTAATAAGTGTATAAGTTAAATAGAATAGAAAGGCGGTCTTCTTAGGTGAAAGTTGTTTCTCATGTGGTTTCAAGGTGGTAAGTTGTATTTTGAAAATGCACGCAATTCCACTTAGTGGCCGACACGTAGCACGGGAAAACTGATTTTCTCGCGTGTTCTCGGCTCGTTAAACATCACACAAGAATCCACGTGAGATTACACATCAACCATTGGATCAAGCAGGATTGATCAACGGTGGAGATCATTTGGCTAGTTTGCGAGCAAGGAAAGTGATAATCGTCAGATTGAATGTTGAGATTGATGGCAGAGAATTAACGTGATAAAGGTGTGTGGAATGATGAACATGACAAGGTTATAAGTTGAAGTTTTAATTATTTTTTATTCCATGGGAAAAGTGAAGGTTTTCCTTATTTCGGGTAATTTCAATAGTTTAGCAGAATGTTTAAAATTAGAGGTTGATGACTGATATTCCAAAGGAAACCCGAGAATAAATCCCACCTAAACTAGAAGAGATTGTTTCTAGTTTTGAACGATTATCCTTAACACCTGCAACCAGCCCACCATAATGAATTCCATCTCCATGGTCAAATATTATTTGTAGTTCCTCCCTATGGTGATGATCCATTGAACATAGGTGTTTGACAACTTCACTACATAGAAATTATGAACCATTGTGTAGTTTCCCATCTTCAATTCTAAACAGAGAACCTTCCTTGTGCATGTCATGTTCAATCCGTCAGCTACCTCCACATCAAAACCTTCAAAGTCCCTTGTATGTATGTTCCTTTTGGCTACAAATGTAGAATCATTAAAATTGTGGGTAGACACACATAAATTAGGACCATGACACGTGTGGTAGCTTGGAATTCCTAAAATTGTGGCTATGGTAGCACCTCCAACTTCCAAATGAATTTTCTCCCCATTTGAACTACTATGTTCATTGCCCTATGTCGTTGGTAGACATGCTATCAAATCCGTAATTGTACTTCCTCAAAGCTTCCACTGCTCCCAACTATTATAATTTTAGACTAGAAATCTTTTATCAAGAACATGAGTTCCAATGCTCCTACCTTCCCTTTTACTAGTACCTTCATATTCGAAAGTAGAAAATGTTTATAGAAGCTCTACAATTACTCAAAGGAAAAACTTTTCTTGGAATATTTCCCCAACAAGTGGGATATCTAATCAACAAGGATTTTTGTAAGAATGTCTTAGGGTCCTATAATTTATGGGATCAAATTATGATTGCATTATTTCTTTCAGTATTTCAAAATGTAAACAATATTTACTACAAATGATTTCCAAAAAAAGAAATAAAAATGAAAAGAGGGTTAAAATAGAAAAAATAGAAAAATAAAAAGAAATGATAAAAGAACCCCACAAAAAAAGAATAAGTGTGAAAGTGATGCCAATTGAAGTGCCATTGATAGTCCAATAATTTATAGAGAATAAATCGATGAAATTGTGTGCAACTTGTTTAAATGCCACAATACTTCTTTTTGTTTGAAACATACAATTTAATCATGTTCAAACAAATTTCAATTTATGTCAATCAGATTAGAGTGAATAAGTTAGCCAAACAGTGTAATCTTGGCTGAGATTAAATAGGTAGAATAGGTGAATAAATTCATCCAATAGTTTAATATGGGTTAATGTAGTTGTTAGATTAGTTTAGTTGTTTGAATAGATATTTTTAGTCCTTTAAAATGGAAAAATAAAACAAGGTTTGCACTTTTAAATGCACCCAATTGGTTTAGTTAGATTAGTTTAAGAAAAAAGTGAAATTTATTGCATACAGAGCTATTTGTAATATTGCTATTTGTCTAAACTCAGAATTTAGTGTAAAAGCATGTGCGCATCAAATGATGTGGGACTGTTTCCATTAAACACCGCACAACTCCCTGCGCCTGATCGCGAACCTATTTTAATCCAATGGCTCTAAAACCTTTTTGGACACCCCCCACCCCCATTATGATTATATTTAAAGTCGAGGAGGGGGGGAGGGGGGTTCCGAAAAGTAGTTTCCTCGCCGCAATGTGTCTGTCCATTGTGATTTTATGACCACCCACCCCCCTCTAATACAACAAACAATTCTGGCCCCCCTCCAAAAAGTGGCTTTCCTTGCTCCCGCCATAACCCCATTCCCACTTACCTCATCCATACTTCCACTCCACTCCCCTATCGCCACGTATCCCTTCCACCTATCACTTCCCGCCAATGGCCCCATGCCTAACTCCTCCTATCCCTTGTCGCCACGTCGATGACCATTACCCTTTTCCGTTGTGGCTCCTTTCCATTGCCTTCATCTCGTCACAGAGTAAATGGCCACAAACAATCATTTATCCAATAGTCCCGCTCCATTTATGAACCATAAAGCTCTTATTTCTCTCGTGATCACATCCTTTTCTCATTTTCCCACTGTCACAGTGCTCCAGAGCCCTCTACGTTCTTTCCTATCAGTGACTGTTTATAGAGAAACTGCCTCCACACTCTCTTCCCACGTGATTAACTGTGGTCCTCTACAAATCCCATATTTCATCCTTTGTAATTTCATTTTGCTACCACGATGGCCCCCAAAATTTCCACTGTGGTAAGCCCCATGTTCGCTCCCCCTCTGGATTTAGACCACATCCCCCTTGTTGACAAAGATTACAAAATTGTTGAAACACGGTGTGAATTCGACCTCTTCGAATTACACTATTGGTTTTGTGACACTTACCTTGACTAGTCTGAGGAGATTAACCTCTAGCAGTCTAGGCTACCCCTATTCGTCTTCCCCCATTCCTAATATTTCCCTGAATTCTTCCTCAAGTGTCATGCCTCTTATCTCTCAAGTAAGAGGGTTATCATCACCCCTAATGGTTAAATCCTTTTCATCCTCACTTCTAAAAGTATAAACCAAATGTTGCAGGTCCTCTATAGTGTCTCTCTAACTCCCTTTTCCATTAAGGCTCTTAAATAAATATATCAGAAACTCACCTTTCCCTAGAGAGCCAGAATTTTTGAGGTCTTCTTGCCAAAAGATTCTCAACTCCCCAAGAAGAATCCCCCTTATCCCTCTTCTATTTCCCCCCAAAGAACTAGAAATATTATCTCTGTCTTCTTATGCCTACTTGGTTACTTTTCAAATGAATGTCTTTGATGGCCTTGGCTTCAACCCACTTGGTTAAATAGTCAATGAACACAACGACGTACTACTTTTGCCTGGATGGAGGGTCAATGGGTCTAATGAAATCCATGCCCCACTTGTTAAATGGCTCGAAACTCACTTGAGGTTACAAAGGAATTTCATCCCTTGGGGTAGGTTTCCCCATCCTTTGGCACCGATCACACTAACTAGTATACCTCATCACATCCTGGTGAAGAGTGGGCCAGTAATAACCAGCTTGTAACACCTTGAATGTTGTCCTTTTGGTTGCAAAGTGACCTCTACAAGGCCCATCATGATAGGTCGAAAGGATGTCAAAGACTTCCTCCTCCCTAACACATCTTCTCAGAATTTGATCTGGGCCTAGTTTGAAGTGGTTTCCCTCAATTCAAGTGAATGGGGTTCTCTTCCTTACAATATTTCTCTTTTCCTTGGAGGACAAATTTGGTGGCAACTGTGAAAACACCAAGTAATTTTATATGTCAGCAAAACATGGAGAGAGAACTGAAATGGTGAATAAGTGTTCATCTGGTAACTTATCATCAACCATTCCTTCCTCCCCTGCAGGAAAAGTCAATCTGGATAAAAAATCACAACAACATTCTCCTTGCCAGGCTTATCAATAGTATTTAAATCAAACTATTGCAATAAATGTAATCATCTAATAATCCAGGCATTTACATCAAGTTTATTCATCAAGTATTTAATTGCAGCGTCGTCAGTATGTACAAATTTTTTGTAACCTGTAATGTAATGCCTAAATTTGATCAATGAATGCACAACATCTAGGAGCTCCTTTTTAGCCACTGTGAAGTTCAGTTAGGATTTTGAGAGATTCTTATTGATGAAGTAAATGGCCTAAGATATCTTGTCATCTATCTGGCCATAAAAATTTAGGGCCCAATTTGGGCCTCAGAGAATAGGTGCAGTGGTCAACTTGTCCTTTAGGGTGTCCAAGGCCTCTTGACAGCTTTCTAACCATCAAAATTCAGAGTCTTTGGCCAATAACCCAAATAAAGGAGACGCTAACTTGCTAAAGTCTTTTATAAATCTCCTATAATATTCAGCTAAACCTAGAAAACTTCTGACATCCCTTTGTTTTTGTGGAGGTGGGACCCTTTGGATGATGGGTATCTTTTTTGGGTCCACTTGCAGTCCTTTATAGGATGTTGAATGACCTAGAACACTCCTTGCAGTCATCAAGAACTCACATTTTTCGGACTAAGGGACAAGTTCATTTCAATGCATTTGTTCAGCACCTTACCAAGTTGGACAGAGCCTCCTGGAAATCACACCCATAGGGTGCAAAGCCATCCATATAAATTTATATTGCATCATGGACTAGATCAGCAAAGATACTTAGGAATTCCCTCTGGAAAGTGGCAGGGGCATTGCATAGGCCAAAAGGAAGGACTCTATAGTTGAAGGTCGTTTTATCCTGGTCCTTTGAGCTGATCTGGATTTGATTGTGCCCACTAAACCCATCTAGGAAAGAGAAAAACTTTTTCCCTACCAGGCCATCTAACACTTAGTCAATGAAAGGTAGAGGGAAATGGTCCTTCTTTGTTTCTTTGTTTAACTCTCTGTAATCAACACAAATCCTCCACTTCCCATTTTTATTTGGAACCAACACCAAAGGATAAACCCACTCACTCTCTAAGATAGGGTAAATGAATCTTGCATCTAGTAGCTTTTGCAGTTCTTCTTTGACTATATCCTTGAGAGCTGGATTCATTATCCTTTGGGGTCGTCAGACTGGTTTGCAACCTTCTTCGATATAAATGTGGCGAGTACACATCAAGGGGTGCACTCCCTTTATTTCTTTGTAACTCCAACCGAAGGCATTGCGATGTTCCCTTAGCATGTTGCACAACTATACTTCTTGGTGTACAGAAAGAGAAGGGTTGATTTTCAAAGTCCTTTCAGGGCTGAATTCTATTGTCTTGACATGAGTAGGGTTTAAATCAGCTAAGCATAGATCAATCTGATGTTTTCTCTTAGTTTTCTTTACTACTTCCTCTAAGGAAGAGGTGCTGGGAGTCAGATTTTGGAGTGTGTGTTCAATCAAATCATCTTCATTCGGTTGTCCTCCTCCCATGGAAATTTCTAGGGTATAGAGTTGGGATGTGTGGACTTCATCTTCTTCCTCCTGTTATAGCCATAAAGTTAAATCATGTTCTAAAGATGGCTGAGAAAGAGGGTACAAGACCAACTGGTTGGACAGATGCCCATTTTTTATAGTCATATTTCCAGCCCTGCAGTTGATGTAGGCATTGGCAGTGGCTAACCAAGGCCTCCCAAGTATGAGAGGATAACCACTAAGCTTGGCCTTAGGCTGGAGAACTAGGAATTCTGCAAGGTACTCCCAGGAGTCGATGGAGACCATCACATCCTCAACAATCCCCTCAAGGGCTACTATGGAATGGTCTGCAAGCTGCAAGACTGTTGCGGTCTTTCTCAATGACCCTGGAGATTTAGCTTGAGAATGGTGTCCTTATTCATCACATTAATGGCAGCCCCAAGATCAATCAAGGTGTGTGGGACAATGGTGCCATTGATGTGCACATCTACCACAGGGCTTCCAGGGTCTAAATACTTTGGGCAAATTACCTGCCCCAACATTAAGTCAGACAATTGTCCAATGACATTAATGATAGGGGTGTCTCTTTTTCACCTCCATGGATGTTTGAAACACTTATTTTTAATCAGTTTGTTGTAAATAGGTACATACTTAATGGCTTGAAGAAGTGAAATTTTGACACATAGATTTTTCAATTCACCCAGAAGTTCATTCTCTTCTGGGGTAGGCTGGACTGGCTGAGTTAATCTTTCAGGAAAGGATGGTGGATTCACTTTAGGCATACTTTCATCTCTTTCCTCCTCCCTCTCCCTAGGTGGAGATGGAGGTTGGTTGTCCGGGAGCATTCTCCCAGACCTTAGGTTGATTTCCTGAATTTCCACAGCATAAGTAGGGTAGGATGTCTCTCCATTGTATACTTGTTGTGCCTATTTGTTGTTCAAGTTCAAATTTGGCTAGGCAAGCATCTGAGGTTGTTTAGGTGGAGCAGGGTGTAAAAGTTGTGTTTGAGTAGGATGTGAAGGCAATAAAGTTGGAGCATTGTTGTATGGGGGCCTCCACCCCTGGGGTGGTGCATTCCACTGAAGTTGTGGCAGAGTATATGGATGAAATGACTGGTTGGTTGGTTGGGAATGGTACTGAGGTGAAAAAGACCAAGGAGAAGTTGTAGACTAGGTGGGATGAGTAGGGGGGGGCAAGAGGGACTGGATGTGTTCTAGTTAGGGTTGTAATATGCATAGGATGACCCTTGCATGCCTTGCTGGTATGGTTGAGGTCCATGAGGTCTCATTTGATTTATGTAGCCAAGTTGTTTAGTCACCCCTTCAGTTCCCCAATACACAGCTTTTAGGTCAGGTAGAAAAGGGCACTTGTCTTTGGAGTGGTTTTCTTCACATACCAAGCAGATTTCTATAAGGATAATGGAGATTCATTGCTAAGATGCTTCCTTGTGAATCTAGGGTAGAATATGGCTAATTCTCTCTCCCCTTCCTCCTACTTTCTCTTGATGTGCATAGTTTCCATTTGTAGGGTGAGGGTTTGCAACATTTCACTCTTGAAATCTTCCAACATATTTCCAATTTCACCTTTTATGGAGGTGTTGGAAGAGGATGAGATGGCCATTAGTTGACTACCCCTACCCTTTTTCCTAGCCTCCCTAGAAGGATTCTTAAAGACAATCTTGATATCTTCAAAGGGTAGCTGGTAGATGTCCCCACTTGCTAGCAGGTTTAAGGCATCCAGAAGATCTTCCCTTACCCCCCAGAGCAGGACGCTTCAGTGACTCATGATCAAGTGTGAACCTAGCTCTTTTGTTAGATAAGCTAGAATCTCTCTTCATAATCCTCTAAGGATTCATCATTCCCCAAGGTCATCCTAAAAATTTCCTCTTTAGTGTCTTAGGACCTGCAGTAGTCTCAATACTTGTTTTTGAAGGCTTGTTGCATCTAAACCCAGGTTGTGATGTTATCCCCAGGTAAACCCATGAACCAGCACATAGATGCATCCTTGAGAGTGGATGGGAATAATTTCAACTTTTGATCATCAATGGTGTAATCATAAGCTTTGCATATGATAGCGAACTCAAACAATAAAGTATCTGGATCTTCTGAGGTCAAGCCATGGAAATGAGGAAGAGTAGAGGGGCCTATGTTTTTCATCTTGGTATCCCCATTAGTTTCTCTAATGGGAAAAACACCCTCAATTATTTCTCTATATCCTCTGTCATTTCTATTTTCAGCCATTAGGTCAGTTGGAATGGGTTCTCCTTCTTATTCTCCCCATGTAGGCTCTTCAAAAACCTTTAGTTGTTCGCCTAAGGGGTCATCCAATTCACAACCATCATAGAAGAGGGAAGGTTGGTTGTTTGAAGTGTTGGGGGTATTTGGTAGAAATTTTCCTAGGTTATCCCTATTCTTACGAGGCATGAAAAAAGTGTTTTTGTTTTTTCAAGCTTTGAGACTAATTGCAAAATTTAAATAACAAACTAAATGGTAACTAACTGCTGAATGAAATTTCACTTGCAAAATGGAAAAGAAAGAAAACCAATTTACAATTACTTTTGTAGAAATGAAGCTAATAGAAAAATGTCAGAGATAAGAAATGGAAGAAAGAAAGCAAAAATCACATCTTACTCAGACACCTCCCCGAAAATGGTGCCAAAAAGTGATGAGCACCAGTATTGCAGCAATAATGTTGCAACTCCTGGGGCTACCAAATTTACTTTATCAACATGAGGTTCATACAAACTTGGAGGTGACAATGATGTATACACAAGCAGATACGTTGGGTCCACTCTTTGTCACTGCTGAGATGGTGATAGACCACTATGGTTTCTCAAACCAACCTTCTATTGATTCAAAAGAAGTTTGACTACTAATGAAGAAAGGGGAATTTTGCACTAATTGGGAGAATTGGAAGATTGTCTATTGCAGTAAGGAAAGACTGAAATCAATGCTTTAAACACACCACTCATCTAACTAATTTCTAAGAGATCTTCCTTTAGAATAGTTATAAGCTAACATGTGTGTAATCCTAATTGTCCAAGGCATGCAATCTGAAATAACCAAACATTCTACTGTTGTGCATATGAATGAACACAATAACTCTTTTTTCCTTTTTGTCCTTTTTTTTTAAAATGTGAATACTAAATCTTCTTGGTGATGTGGTAGGTAGGTTAGAGATGGTGATGGAAGGTCAAATGATTTGCAAGGAAAATAGGGGTCTTCTCCTATCTTCCTGTATGCTTTTTCCACAAATCAGCCTCAAAACAAGCCACTACAGGTCGTCCTACAGGATGTCCTAATGCTTCCTACATGGTGTGCTAATGCTCCAACATGATCCCCTATATTCCTACAGGATTTTTCCAAGAGAAATAGGAGTGATTTGGAAGGTGGTATAGGGATTAGGTATTGTGAATGATGGAACAAATAGGGCAAGGGAGTGGCTAAGACTTCTTTACAGCTCAAAACAAAGTTTGTATGATGGTTGGATTTACTCAACAACCGGGAAAGTTGTTCTTATGGAATGATGAATTAGTTGAGGGACTTGGTGGCTTTTGATGATCATGGATGGATGAGATTAAGCTAGGGTTGTTGGCATGAGATCTTCTTGCACTATTGAAACTCTTGAAATACATACATTACTAGCATTTATCCATGAATCATATCAAACAAAGAATATTTCCAATCAACTTAAGAAAATAGAGTTTCATTATTTAGTTGCCTAGTTCATGCATGGAAATGCTTGTAAAAGATTGTGAAGCACCATGAGATTCAATACAAAGCTGAAGATATCAGAAATGAAAATTGAAACCTATCTTTGAAAACTGAAAATATGTTGGCCTAAGTAGCAGAAAACCCTAAATTCCATAAGAAATCAAAATTCTATCTTTTTGGGGTTGAATAGGAGTTTTTCCTCAAACCATGGTCCCTGCAGGGAGGAGTGAGGCCAAATCCACCTACTATCAGCCTTTTTGGTATTCCTTTATCTTTCTAAGCTATTGGTAAAGCAATGCACAAATTGAAGCAAACTAATCAAATTCACAACTACTTGCAATGGAACAATGCTAAAACCAATTCAACCATTAATCTATGAAATTACCTAAGCATACAAGTACAAGAAGAGGAGCCTTTGCTGCTAAGTTTGGGCCCTAACCCAAGAGCTTCAACCCTCCGAGTCAACTCAATATTGGATCAAGGAAATGCTTATTCTCATTATCATACTAGAAAAATTACATAACATTGTTTTGCCACAAATATTGAACTCAAAAATGCTTAGTTCTCTTACATAAAAAATCTGAATCCTAGTGAGGCTCTAGGCCTCCTTATTTATACAACTGAATTCTCCAAAAAATTCCTTAAATCTAGGGAGACTTGGCTCCCTAACTCAAGATGAACTAGCTCTTAACTGTCACTGGCTCAGCTGCGCATGATCTCCATGAATTGGTTGCTTGCAACTCCAAGCTAGTGTGATTTGATTGAGGAATATTCGAATAAGTGAGGATTAAATGAGGAGGATCTATCTCTTATAATCTCTCCTCCTTGTCTCATTCAAGTTTCTGCCCTTAATTAGTCAAAATTGCCATGAAAAAACCTATAATCAATGCACATTAGACCACTAGATATAACATCTTACTTTTACTCATCTCATTAAGCAAAATATAATTAAAATATCTAAGGAATTATGAGAAGAGTTGATTTTAATGAGCTTGGAGGTTTATTAAGGTCCATGTAGTTACCTAGTGATGTGGCTCATCATCACCCCCCTACTGAAGGTGTTTCTCATCCTCTAAGCAACTTAATCTATATCGATATCTTTCATTGCTCTGGTGGCCTCCCTGAAATCCCATGCTTCTATTGTAGTTTCTTCTTCCTGTGGATAAAACCCTGCCTTCCTCTCTATTTCTTCGCACTACTTTCTTTCTTCTTCTTCTTTCCTTCCTTCCAACATCGCTAGGAGCAGGGGTGGACTGAGTCTCAAGCCAATCCAATTGACTTGGAGTCTTTGTAGAGATTGCTTGTACATGGGTGTTCTGTTTAGTTCTTCTCTCATCCTCTGGGGAGAATGGTATTCTCTTATTTTCAAGTTGTAAGGAAAGGTGTTCCATCTCCTTTGGCAAGCTTGCATGCTGTCATCTCCTAGCAATCTAAATAAGTCTTCAAAGTGTGTGATTGCCTGCTCTTGTGCAGCAAGGTACCTAGGTGCAAGCTTAGGATCGTTTGAAATCAAGTTGTGGGTGTTGATGACAACCATTGGATTATATTTCTCAACTCTTATCATGAGGGGTTTTGTCTCTTCTCTTTCCATTACCTTTTTTATTTGTGCAGCTCTTGCCTCCTCATGATTCATCCATGATGCTAAAGCCATCAATTGCAAGTCCCCTAGTTCTGAATTTGGGTCCCACACATTCTAATCTGTCAAGGCCAAGTTGTGTAGGTAGAACTCAAACATTTTTACTCTATCTTCCAAGGTAATTTAATCACAGAGATCAATGAATTGTCTAGTCTTGGAAGGGCATAGTGCCTCTCTGTGCTAAAGTCTTAATTTGGAATTGTAGACATTGTTCCTTGAGAAACAAGGCATAAGATTTTGTTGGCATCTTGCACGGGATTTCCTCTAAGGATAAACTGGCCATTGCTTCCAACTGACTTTCCCTTTCTTGTAGCTATCCCCTTAGCCATGCATTCTCTCCCTCCAAATGAGCTTTCATCATTGCCTCACTATCTCTTATGCTGCTCAGTTATCTACCCATCTCCTTCAATTTCTATTCCATGTGCCCTACATCCTCCACTCCTTTTGATTTGGCAATCTGCATCCACCTGTATGTCCTTGCCCTTCACTCAAAGAATAAGGGGATGGAAAAATTTTTTGGGATAGCCCTACCCCCTTCAATGAACATGTAGTAAGAGTTGAGGTTGGGTTGTGGACTAGGTTCTCTCAGTTATGGGTCTTCCTTTTTTATTTCTTATTAAGTGATACCTTCCTAGTCCATTTTCTGAGTTTCTTGTAGGTTTAGCAGAGTTTCCTGTAGGATGGCATCTACTTCCTGTAGGTCTCTATGGGTCTCTTGTAGGAGACCTTTTCCTTTTGATGAGGCAGACCTTGTGACATGTCTCCTAACATAAGTGATGGGAGATTTGGGAGAGGCTTGTCCTGATGATCCTTCTCCTTTATTTTTCTCAAGAGGAGATACCTTTTCTTGTTTCTTTGGTGAGTCTTCGATCACAGTAGGAATTTTGGTGGGTCTTTGAGGTATTCCTTTCCTGATCCTTATGCTTTTCTTGTCCTAAAGTACAATGGGGTTTTTCTTTGTCTCTTCCCTTTTGACGTGATAGGTGTACTTAGGGTAGTAAGAGCAGTTGCTGCCTCTTTCTCGGTGGGTTCTAGAGATACCCTTGGTGATTCTTCCCCTTCTTTTCCTTGAACTATAGACCTTTGTTCTTCCTTCCCTTTTGTTTCTTCTTTTCCATTCTCCTTTGTTGGCATTATGATACAGGTGTTGTACTTGATGGCAACTCACTCAGATGACAGATCATAGTGCAACAGGTCAATAGCAAAGAATTAATGATCATAAATAGGTATACACAGGTTCACCATGACAAAGGCAAGTATACACACAGGTTAGCAGACCAAAAGGCATGCATAACATACACACGCATTTTCACATAAGGAAAGGCGCGTACATGTTGGAAAACTAAGTTTTGGTCCCTGGTATTTGGACCATGGTATTTTGGTATTGGTCCATGGTATTTGGTCCAAGGTATTGACCCTAGGTATTTGATCCAAGGTATTGGTCCTAAAGTGGTTTTGGTCCATGGTATTGAGTAAGGCCTAAACCTATATAAGGAGAAGAAGATCATTAGGCAAAAGTGCAAGTGTGCAAGTGATGAATATCTGATGAAGTGAGAGTTCTAGTATACTGGTTATGGGTTTGTGATGCTTTGCTTGATCTGAACCAAGGATGCACCTATGCAGCTGATGATGGATGATGGATCAGGATCATAAGGCTAGGAATGTATTATAATTATGTGGTTTGATCATGGATAGACTAGATCTGAATTATTGACGCATGTTTTATTGTATAAATGGTATGATTTGGGTATGACTGATGTCTGGAATAGCTGCAAAGTTATGAATAACTATTTGCAGATCTGTACTCGGGTTCGCTTTGATAAAAGAACGTATACACGCTAGTTTGGCTCATCATAGTAGCATATATAGTATGAAGCATGATATTTGAAGTTGCAGTTGAATCTGGTTGTTGTTGCAGAATTTTGTGGTTTGCTCTGTGTTTTGGTGACTATGTTTTGTTGACAGGGTTTCAATGTTTCAGTGTTGGGTGATTCAGAGATTGATGATGTAGGTGTAGTTGATGGGTGTATTGTAGTGGTGATTAATTTTGTGCTTTAATGTTGTTGATGGGTCCAGCATGAAAATTGGATGAAACATGGCCTTCAGATTATGGTGTTGTGCTTCAAGAGTATCAAGTGTGAAATTTATGAAACATGGTCCCTGGAGGAAGAAAGAAGGTCGTAGTCTTCCGTAGGTCGGCGCCTACGTACTGGTAAACATATCAGCCAGTACAAGAGCCAGGGGGTCGAAGCTCCCTTCTAGTAGCAGCTGGAAAATGAGTGAAAGTTGGAGACTTCAGTAGGTCGGCGCCTACGTACTAGTAAACATATCAGCTAGTACAAAAGCTAGGGGGTTTTAGCTCCCTTCCAGTAGTTTTTGGAGAACGAGAGAAGGTTGTAGCCTTCTGCAGGTGGGTGCCTACGTACTGGTCTGAGTCTGCACCAGTACAAGATTGTAAACAGGTTTTTCTTATATTAAAGGAAGACGACAGTAGGTGGTTTTTGTCCCATATTGGGTTTCCACCTTATGTCATGGTGTTCATGTGTGTTTCTTATGTGTGATGATTTGTTCTATTTTACTACACCTATTTACTATTTATATGGTTAATGAAGTTCTAATGCATTGATTAAAGATCAACATATAATGGATTAATTGAATCATGAGTTTACTGGATATACGCTAGTTGCATTAAACATAGTTGCGTGTACAGGCGGGTTCCCTTAACTGAAATAGCGTATATGAATATGATTATGGAAATGAAAAAGTTAGTGATTTTTTAATATTGATCACCCCCCACCCCCCGCTCTCAGTATTATTTCCAATAATTGGTATTAGAGCAGGTCCTTTGGTAGAAGCTTGATCGCTTGAAGGAGATCTGTAGAACAATGGGAAAGAAAGCACGTCATAAGAGGAAGATAGCTCAAAGGAACAATGGAAGCCTGCTATTAGGTGGAAGCAAGTATTCAGATTCTGAATCACCTCAAATTGAAGATGAACCAACAAATGACGCATCAAATAAAATCATAGATCAACAAAATCTATTTAACAAAAGGGAGAGTTCCCTTAAAGAAGAAGTTATCAGTTTAAAAGCTCAGCTGGAGTGTGCTTTCAAAGTACGTCAAATGATGCAAGAGCATAATGAAGAATAAGAAAATGAGATTCTCAAACTATGGCAACAAGTAGAAGAATGAATAAATTCTAAAGAAATCTTGAAGAAGCAATATCTGGAAAAGGAAGAACAACATCAGGTTGAGGTAAATATCTTGAAAGGTAAATTAGGAGAAACGGATAAAATATTACGATTTCAAGATAGTACTAAGATCTTGTATCATATTCTTAGTAGTCAAAGGTTGCCTACTATCAAAACTAGTCTTGTTTTTTATGAATTTGTTGAAGGTGAATGTAGCTCACAAGGTGAGGCAAGGAACTCTAATGCAAAATCCGAAATGTTCAATAAGGAGATGAGAATTCAACCCCATCAACAACCAAGGAAAGAATGTCTTCAAAGAAAATCTTTTGCTCCTAACTATGGAAGTGATAGACGGTTATTTCCTTCGATAAATAATGTTGAATGTTATGTATGTCATAATCTTGGACATGTTGCAGCAAGATGCAAAAGTAGAATGGTTCAAGGCCGTCACACAGAAAGAGAATCACATTCTAGGTACTTTAAGGGGTATTGTTTTTCTTGCAATATGTTTGGTCACAAAGCTATTGACTACTACAGAAGGAATATGAAATATGTAAGATGTTATGCATGTAACAAGCTTGGACATGTAGAAAAGGAATGCAGGAGAAGATTTTGGACACCATACAAAAAGGAGAAAACATCATCACAGTTGAAGATATGGAAGAAAAAGGAAGTACTGTCAGAAAGATGTGGCATAGCAGAGTATATAGACATGATAGACTTAGAGGGAGCTGAAAGTGTGGAACCTCAGTGTTCTAAATCTCATACGCAAGTTTCATAAAGGCAAGTCACATGTATACGTGAGTTCAAAGTTGCACAGTCGTGTATATGTTGGTTTGAGGAAAAGCAGTGGGACAGAGTCAGGAAAAAGGGTCTGATATGGTTCAGTCAATTATTTTCTTACTTTGATTATGGTTACAATCTGCTAATGATGTGTGGAAATGTGTTGTTATTTAGAAGTGCTTGATGTATATCTGATTGATGATGATGCCTTAATACTTCTTGCTGATAAATTCATGATCAAATCTGACAGTGAATAGATGGAATAGGTTCAGGGGGAGCATATGCTTCGAATAATGCATTGTTGGCATTATGGTTAGAAGTCTTTGGTAATGATGCTTATGTGGCTAAATGATACATCTTGCTACGTATTGTTGGTTGGTCAAGAAAATGGTATTGCAAGTCTGGATTCTGGTGACAGATGCTTATGGTGTATGATAGTTGCTTATGACTATCATGGTCTTATTTAGATTGCTGGTCCTTTGTTATAAAAGTCATGTATTTCATTTGATGTAAAGGTCATGCAAAGACCTAATTTGTACCCTCACTATGCATGGGAGGATGATGAAATAATGTCTATTTTAGTCATGTATAAACATTTGCTATATCCCCACTTGGTTGGGTGGATGAGTAAAAAATGATGTATCCCCACATGGTTGGGAGATTGATGTATGTATGAGTCTTTGGTGATAGGAAGGTCATACTCACTTAGTTGATTTGTAGAGTCATGTTATTCTTTTGAAAAATATTTTTGCAGACTCTGCATGTGCTCGGGGGGAGCATGGAAGAATTGGTACATCTTGGCATGTACAAAGGGGGAGTTCGATCAGAGAATTCTACATGTGCTCAGGGGGAGCATGGACATATTGGTACATCTCAGCATGTACAAAGGGAGAGCTCAATCAGAGACTTCAGCATGTACTCAGGGGGAGTATGGATAACATAATGAATATCAAAGGGAGAGAATATCATGGTCTGAACTTTTCCCTTGATGTCAAAGGGGGAGAGTGAATTGGTGTGGTTTTTGCCATCAAGTCCAAAGGGGGGTATTGTTGGCATTATGATACAGGTGTTGTGCTTGATGGCAACTCACTCAGATGACAGATCATAGTGCAGCAAGTCAATAGCAAAGAAGTAATGATCAGAAAGAGGTATACGCAGGTTCAACGTGACAAAGGTGCATATACACATGGGTTAGTAGACCAAAATGCACATATAACATACACACGCACTTTCACAGAAGGAAAGGCGCGTACATGTTGGAAAACTAGGTTTTGGTCCCTGGTATTTGGACCATGGTATTTTGGTATTGGTCCATGATATTTGGTCCGAGTTACTGACCCTAGGTATTTGATCTAAGGTATTGGTCCTAAAGTGGTTTTGGTCCATGGTATTGAGTAAGGCCTAAACCTATATAAGGAGAAGAAGATCATTAGGCAAAAGTGCAAGTGTGCAAGTGATGAATATCTGAAGAAGTGAGAGGTCTAGTATGCTGGTTATTGGTTTGTGATGCTTTGCTTGATTTGAACCAAGAATGCAATTATGCGATTGATGATGGATGATGGATCAGGATCATAAGGCTAGGAATGTATTATCATTATGTGGTTTGATCACAGATAGACTAGATTTGAATATTGATGCACGTTTTATTGTATAAATGATATGATCTGGGTATGACTGATGTCTGGAATAACAACAAAGTTATGAATAAATATTTGCAAATCTGTAAGCGGGTTCGCTTTGATAAAAGCGCGTATTCATGCTCGTCCAGTTCATCAAAGTAGTGTATATAGTATGAAGCATGATATTTGAATTTGGATTTGGATCTGGTTGTTGTTGCGGAATTCTGTGGTCTGCTCTGTGTTTTGGTGACTGTGTTTTGTTGACATGGTTTTAGTGTTTCAGTGTTGGGTGATTTAGAGATTGATGATGCAGGTGCAGTTGATGGGTGTATTGCAATGGTGATTAATTTTTTGCTTCAATGTTGTTGATGGGTCCAATATGAAAATTGGATGAAACATGGCCTTTAGATTATGGTGTTGTGCTCCAGGAGTATCCAATATGAAAATTTATGAAACGTGGTCCCTGAAGGAAGAAAGAAGGCCGTAGCCTTTTGTAGGCTAGCGCCTACATAATAGTAAACATATCAGCTGGTACAAGAGCCAGGGTGTTGGAGCTTCCTTCTAGTAGCAGCTAGAAAACGAGTGAAGGTTGGAGCCTTCAAAACGATGGCGCCTACGTACTAGTAAACATATCGGCTAGTACAAGAGCTAAGGGGTTGTAGCTTCCTTCTAGTAGTTGCTGGAGACCAAAAGAAGGTTGTAGCCTTCTACAGGAGGGTGCTTGCATACTGGTATGAGTTTGCGCCAGTACAAGATTGTAAACAGGTTTTTCTTATATTAAAGGAAGACAACAGCAGGTGGTTTTTGTCCCGCATTGGGTTTCCACCTTATATCATGTTGTTCATGTGTGATGATATGTTTTTTTTACTGCACCTGTTTACTATTTATATGGTTAAGGAAGTTCTGATGCACTGATTAAAGATCAACATATAATGGATTAACTGAATCATAAGTTTATTGGATATACGCTATTTGTATTAAACACAGTTGCATGTACATGCGGGTTCCCTTAACTGAAGTAGCGTATATGAATCTAATTATGGAAATGAAAAAGTTAGTGATTTTCTAATACTAATTCACCTCCCCCCCCTCTTAGTATTATTTCCAACATCCTTTTCATCCTTGTCTCTCTTTCTCTTCTTCCTCTAGTTCCTCACTCTCCTCATTTGTCTCTTCTTTTGTTTCTTCTTCTATCTCTTCTTCATCTTCCTCTTTATTTTCTTCATCTTTTTCCTCCTCTGTTTCCTCTTCATCTCCTCCCTCTGTTTCTTCATCCCTCTCACTAGCAGTGGGGATTTTGTCATATTCAAGTGCTTGAATTTCTCCCTCTGCCTGCATGTCTCTGAAATTTGTCCATGTAATTGGGAGTCTTAGGTTTTGTAGAGCATCTTCTAGGATAGGTTTGATTAACCCATGATGAGCTAGTTTTTGATGTTTTCCATCTTGCACTTTGATGCTCATATATATAATTGATTGTAGAAGAAAGTAGGGTATACTTAGTCTGTTTTGACGAGGTGTATCTACTCCAAATCTCAGTTCTTATAGAAGTTTGAAATGGTATCCATACACCACACTGTATCTCCCTTCACATGATATATATTTAATGAGGTGGTAATTAACTTCATTCCAAGGGTATGGAAGGCTTTACCTTCTGACCCCATTTTTGTCCTCCACTATCTCCTCCCCTTCTAAAAATAATTTCTTCTTTACAAGGGTGTGTGGTGATTCTACTTATAATTTCAGGGGTGATTTCTACTAATAAGCCTTTCACCATAGCTGTGGCATGGGTCCTAGTGAGGGGTATGAGTGAGAGAGAAAATTCTCTTGCCACCTGATCATCGTATCCTCTCATTATTTCAAAGAAACCCATCCAATTATGCCTTGTGAAAATTTCTACTATAGGAGGGTGTTGATGAATTCTTACTGTGTTTGTGGGTTCTCTCTTGTTAAAACCCCCTGTCATCTTTCGCTTGGTAATTGTGGAGGCTTGTTTGGATATAATTCGAGAATTCTAGTGGGTGAAAAATTTAAATGATAACTCTGCAATATAGTTCCCCTAGACTGCAACTTTCTTAACCAAATGGAGGATATTTTCTTTATTTTTAATTGGAAAATATTGGAAGGTATAGCTCCTACCTCACTGGACTCTGTCTGATGAGGACAACCTTTGATCTCTCCTCCCTTAATGCCCACTGATAATCCTGTAGATGACTGCTCTGTATCCTGTAGGTCTTCCTATAGGATCCTGTAGGTTTTCCTGTGGGATCCTGTAGGTGCTCCTGCACTAAAAAATGCTCACTATCTTTGCTGTATATGTTGCTTGAAGAGGCTGAGAGCAACCTTATTTCGATGAATCCTCGAGATTGCTAATGCTAACTTTTCATAGAAATCAATGTTTTATTTCCTTATATGGGTGATCGTGTGGGATGGTGTGTTGGCTGCCTAAGTATGAGCACCTCCTTTTGGACTATTGGTCCCACTATCAATCCATCATTCCTCCTTACCTCATAATAATCTCCCACTTCGATCATTCATAATTTAACCATTTTTGGCCTTATCTCTTTTTTCTTCTGATTTGACTGCTTCCACATGTGGAGTGGTCTAATTGTTTTCTCCTTGTCAACTGGCCGAAGGTGGCCAATTTAACTGGCCACCTTTGCTTATAAAACCAAATCTTACATAATCCTACATTTTTTATCATATCATGCTAAGTAGAGAGCATAAGCAAGATGGCATACCTATGGGTAAGATGCTTTGATGATGATGCTTGTTGGAGAATGATGTCCCTGTGCTATGTACTTGTTGCATATCTTTTTTGTATTGGCCTATTTTCATGCTTGTTTCCTTTGATGTGTATGTACTGGAGAGTGATGTTGATGATCCTGCTACTGTTGTTGATCTTTGGAGGAGCTTCCTTGACATTGGAATCTCTATGCTAAAGATGGCTACAACCCTGTGAAATTTCCTTTTATGGGAGAGGGTGCTACAAGATTTCCTACAGGAAACCTACAAGATGTCCTATAGCTACCTCTCCCCTAAATTTTTCATACTTTTCTTCACTTCTGGAGCATGAGGATTGTTGACATGGGTAGATACAGAGTCTATTGATTGGTAGGTGAGAGATATAGCCTTCAGGTATTGTCCCTTTATCCTTTGTTCTCACCCTCTTCTATTTGTTTTTTTTTCTTCTTTGAAAACTATAATATTTTTGAATTGACTTATTGACTTATCCAGATAGATGAAAAGCTACCTTATGCCATTTACTTCATCAGTAAGAATTTGTCAAAAGCTGAGTTGAACTACACATTGACTGAAAAGGAGATCCTAGTTGTTGTGCATTCATTGAACAAATTTAGGCATTACATTATAGGTTACCAAACATTTGTACATACTAAACATGCTGCAATTAAATACTTTATGAATAAACTTGATGTAAATGCCCAGATTATTGGATGGTTACTTTTATTGCAACAATTTGATTTAAATATTATTGATAAGCCTAGCAAGGAGAATGTTGTTGCAGATTTTTTTTTATCCAAATTGACTTTGCCTGCAGGGGAGGAAGGAATGGTTGATGATTAGTTATCTGATGAACACTTATTCGCCATTTCAGTTCTCTCTCCATGGTTTTCTGACACAGAAAATTACTTGGTGTTTTCATAATTTCCACCAAATTTGTCCTCCAAGGAAAAGAGAAATATTGTGAGGAAGAGCACCCCATTCACTTGGATTGGGGTAAACCTCTTCAAACTAGGCCTGGATCAAATTCTGAGAAAGTGTGTCAGGGAGGAGGACCAAATGATGATTGAATTATTTCTTTCAATATTTTAAATTGTAAATAATATTGCATACTACAAATCATTTCCAAATATATATATAATAGATATATATATATAATATATATATATATATATATATATATATATATATATATATATATATATATATATATATATATATATATATATATATTATATATATATATATATATATATATCTATATATATATATATTATATATATATATATATATATATATATATATATATATAAATGAAAATAAAAAATGAAAAGAGGGTAAAAATAGTTTAAATAGGAAAAGAAAAAGAAATGATAAAAGAACCCGACAAAAAAGAATAAGTGTGAAAGTGATGCCAGTTGAAGTGCCACTGATAGTCCAATAATTTGTAGAGAATAAATTCATGAAATTGTGTGCAGCTTGTTTAAAATGCCACAATACTTCTTTTTGTTTGAAACATACAGTTTAATCATGTTCAAACAAATTTCAATTTATGTTAATCAGATTAGAGTGAATAACTTAGCCAAATAGTGTAATGTTGGCTGAGATTAGATAGGTAGAATAGGTGAATAAATTAATCCAACAGTTTCATATGGGTTAATGCAGTTGTTAGATTAGTTTAGTTGTTTGAATATATATTCGTAGTCCTTTAAAATGGCAAAATAAAATAGGGTTTTTGCTTTTAAATGAACCCCAGTTGGTTTAGTTAGATTAGTTTAGGGAAAAAGTGAAATTTATCGCATAGAGAGCTATTTGTAATATTGTTATTTGTCTAAATTCAAACTTTAGTGTAAAAGGATGTGTGCATCATATGATGTGGGACCATATTCGTTAAATGCTGCACACCTCCCCGCACCCGGTCACGATCCTATTTTAATCCAATGGCTCTAAAACCTTTTCGGACCCCCCCCACTCCCGCTACGATTATCTTTAATGTCGAAGGGGGGGGGGGGCCTGAAAAGCATTTTTCCCTGCCACAACGTGTCCTTCCATCGTGATTTTGGACCACCCCCCTAATACAACAAAAAACTCCAACCCCCCTCCAAAAAGTGGCTTTCCCCGCTCCCGCCATAACCCCATTCCTGCTTACCTCATCCATACTTCCGTCGTGATTTTGGACCACCCCCCCAATACAACAAAAAACTCTGACCCCCTCCAAAAAGTGGCTTTCCCCGCTCCCGCCATAACCCCATTCCTGCTTACCTCATCCATACTTCCACTCCACTCCCCTACCGCCATATATCCCTTCCGCCTATCGCTTCCCTCCAATGGCCCTGCACCTCCCTCCACCTATCCCTTGCCCCCACAATGACGACCGTTACCCTTTTCCATTGCGACTCCTTTTCGTTGCCTTCATCTCGTCGCGAAGTAAATGCCCCTAAACAGCCGTTTATCCAACGATCTCACTGTAGTTATGAACTATATAAAAGTTCCGCTTTCTCCCATGATCACATACTTTTCTTGTTTTCCGAGTGTCATACTGCTCTCAAGCCCTCTACATTCTTTCCTATTAGCGACTATTTACAGAGAAATTGCCTCCACACTCTCTTCCCACGCAATTAACCGTGGTCCTATGCAAATCTCGTCTATCATCATCTATAATTTCATTCTTCTACCATGATGGCCCACAAAACCGCCACTATGGTAAACCCCATGCTCGCTCCCCTTGTGGATTTAGACCACATCCCCCTTGTTGACAGAGATTACAAAATTGTTGAAACACAGTGTGAATTTGACCTCTTCGAATTATGTTGTTGGTTGCTTGACACTTACCTTGACCAGTCTGACGAGATTAACGTCTAGCATTCTAGACTACCCCTATTCGTCTTCCCCCAGTCCTACTATTTCCCTGAATTCTTCCTCAACTTTCATGCCTCTTATCTCTCAAGTAAGAGGGTTATCATCACCCCTAATGGTGAAATCCTTTTCACCATCACCTCTAAAAGTATAAACCAAGTGTTGTAGGTCCCCTATAGTGACACTCTGACTCCCTTTTCCATTGAGTCTCTTAAAGAAATAGATCAGAAACTCACCTTCCCCAGAGAGCCATAATTTTTGAGGTATTCTTGCTAGAAGATTCTCAACTCCCCAAGAAGAATCCCCCTTATCCCTCTTATGTTTTCCCTCAAAGAACTAGAAAGATTATCTTTTTCTTGTCATGCCTACTTGGTTACTTTTCAGATAAATGGGTAGATGAGCCTATTTTAGACTTTCTATCCACCCTTTTTACAAAAGAAGGACTATCAGTCACCTTTGACTACACTTCCTTGCAAATGTGATTCATGAACAATTCCTTCAGTTTTTAATTGAAGGAATGTTAAGATATTCTTCCATTATTATGCACATGTTCATTTTCTTCCAGACAAACCGGTTTTCCATTGTAGTGCAGAAGCTCAGTCAGCAACGAGAGCCTCAGTCCATTATTTTTTGGACCTCCATGATCAGAAAACAATCACAGGAATTTAGTTTTAAAGAGTTTATTGATCAGTTTGTGTATCTAGCGGTTTGTTTGCTGAGTGGCCAGCAGGTTCCAAGAATCAGTTAGGATATTTAGAAAGTATTGAAACTCAGTGAACAGGTGAGGATAGGAGATTAGTATCTATACCATTCATTTACAAAGATCAGAGTTTATGGCTCAAAGTTGCCACCATATAAGCCGCCCAAGTACTTTCCAACGAGCATATTTTCCTTGGAGTACATCAGGCAAATAATCCACTCAGACAACATCCATTTTGTGGTAGCCAAGAAGAAGTCTCAATTTAGAATTAAGACACTGAGAGGACCTTTTATCGGTAACAGCAGAGCAATAGGATAGGAAGCAGACCTCCTACTGAAACAAATGAATTTCCCTCTTAGCTTTACATGGTCTTATGACCCCTTTGGGGTAATTTCTAAGCTAAGAGTAGAATAGAAGGCAACTCCCTATGTGCATACCCAAAGACCATAAATAGAGAATTACATGAACTAGCAGAACTAGGTAGAGAACACATTGGAGGAGGCTGAAGAGAAGGTGCTTTCCAGGACTACCTTAGAGAATCTTATACCTAGAGAAAAGACCAAGAAGAGACCGAGAGAGGAGGACTCTCCTTCAGTTAAAGAAGGCTCAGCCAAAGAATTAAAAATCTACACAAAGAAGATTAAGATAGGATCTAGTATAGACTTCCCACTACTGGAGGAAACATAGGGTGCCATTATACTCTCTGGACTTCAAACTTTGAAGTTTGACAGTAGTACCACCAATTCTCCATCATTGTCAACTACTAAAGAGACTCCAACTACACCACCTCATACACCAAAGACATTCATAGAATAGAGGCAGCTTGATATTTTCCTAAGATATAAATAGATTAAACAGAGGAATGGAGCCCTTCATGACAACATCTCTACTCAATTCTGGAAGCAGTCTTTCTCAATCCAACTCAGGCTCATTTCAACCATTGACACAGAGAAAGGAAGAATGCATATGGCATTCTTACAAGCATAGGTTCCACAACCAAAATCAATAACTGACTTCAAGCAAACTACCTTTGAGTTCGAGACAAAAGATGTTCATCCTTTGGATCAGATGGACATGCACAAGAAAACAGGAGAAATGGTCTACTCAACTTTTACATAGATTTCCCTCACTTCTTCCAAACTACAACTTTCTTTGAACAATGTTCTATCTTAGCTCAAACTGGAGGAAGTTTCCTCTCTTGCTAAAGACAACAGAATTATACATTTGGAGGAAATGGTGATCAAAGTAGGTTTTGATCTTTGTAATTCAAAGGCCATAGAAGAAATTATTAAGAAGAATAATGTTCATATATCATCTCTAAGGAAGCAATTAAAGTTTCCTACGACTGAAGATCCCCAAGAAAAGGAATTAGGAGAGACAAAGTTATAGAAAGAAGAAATGATGAAACTACTGGTGGAGCAAAAGTGCACAGATCAAGGAGATGGAAGAAAAGATGGACAAGTTGATCAAAGAGAAGGAGTAGATCTCTCAACTAAAAGTGGTTCCTCTTGATGCAGTACCAATTGCATCCTTACTTCAAATAGGTATTCCTATAGCAGCTACAACAGCAAGAACATCCTCTTCTACAGTACTTCTCACATCAACTGCAGATGATTCAATTAAGTTGGCCCAATCCCTAGAAAACATGTCTATATAGGGAGAAGAAATAAAGAATTTAAGATAGGATGTGAAGACCCTACAATATCAGAATACAAGATATGAGAATTCCCTCCCAACAGAAGTGCAGAAATCCCAGACATTGTCCCAAAGATTGTAGCAGATGGAAAAAGACACTGCCATGGGTAATACCTTGGCCCAGGTCAAAGAAAATAGCTGGAAACGGATTAATGAAGATATGATAGATATTTGGCCTTAGATACAAATCATATTTGAGCAATAGGAATTGATCAAAAGGTCTAAGAAAGCCATTGAAGAAGTCAAAAAACATTTGGGTGACAAACCTGGTGAAGCTACTAAGCTCATCAATTTCCTCAACTCTAAAAACAAACAGGAATTAGAAGAGCTAGAGATTGAAGATAGAACATAAACTATACTAGAAGTCAAGAAGGTGTTGACTAAGAGAAATTTGATGAGGCAACTTGAAGAGTTGGAAGACCTCTACAAAAAGGGACTTCCTAATTTATTAGTAATAAATTATAAGCTCAATACATGGTTCGATTATAGTTAGAAATTGATGACCAAGGTTGAAGACAGTTCTAAAGTTACAAGAGGAAGAATCAACATGATAGGAAAAGAATTCTTGGAAGTGTTGGAATATGACTTGGAAATATAGTATGAAATTAAACACATTTTTATTTCCAAACCAACATTTGCTAAATATACTGAAGTGGACAAGGTTTAGAGAAATTTACTTAAGAAAACTATCTCGAGTGAGCAGCGCTGGGATAAATTATGTGAATTACTAGAGTAAGAAGAGGATTTGGTTGTACAGCTCAGCATCAATAGTACAGTGTAGGGAAAATTTTAAGAACCCCCCCCTAAATTTACATGTATAATAAATGGGCGAATCTCCATGGTATATAGGAAAAATGGAAGGCGATTTTATCAATAATATGATATGTATATATAATTTTTTGGCGAATCTCTCAGCAGGCATGGCGAATATTTTACTCAATTATAAAATCTTGTGTTTATTGAATACGCAAATGAAATCATTGCATTTCTTTAAAATATCTTTTGAAATCAAAATTACCGAATTACATATCGATAATCTAGTGGGTGTAAGATAAAATTCACCCGTGCCATTCACAGAAAGCATGAGAAAAAA
>APFE030879053.1:92137-123037 GCA_000404065.3 Pinus taeda
GATTCACTAAAATAAAACCTATTCTTGAAAATGGGCAAATGGATTCACTTAAATAAAACCTATTTTTCAAAATGGGCGAATGGAAGGTTGTAACTCCTAATTTCAAGGGCTAAATTTACCTTTTTTACCCTCTCCCTTAAAATAAGGTGGCCATTTGAGGTGATTTGTAAAAATGTATGATACAAAATATTCACCCACTAAAAATTTAAAACCCCTTAATTTCGCCAAAGGGCGAACATTCGCCCCTAAAATCACCCCTACTCATATGACACCCACCTTGGATCATAACTAACTTGTAAGTTTCATTGTTCCTTTGACTGCCACATCTCCTTGCTAATTCTAGAATAATTCCTCTTCCATAAACTAAAGTAAGGATTTAAATATTTTCTCCTCATTAATTCTTAATATTTCTTGTGTCAAGGAGGAACCTAATTTAACCAAGTATCTACTAAAGCATTGTTTTGTCTCAAAATGTGGTCGATTTCATGAGAATTAAGGTTTTTTTTTAGGATGCTCCAAATCTTTTTGAGAATTGATTTTAGAGTATAATCTTTGAGTAGAAGCTGTTTGATGAAACTATGAATAATCAACAAAAAAATGTCCAATGATCGAAAGTCTTGTGATATCCCTTTCTTATTCAAGCATTAAACCCTAAAGAAGAGCATATGCTTATGCATGACTATTTGCTCAATGGCTCAATCCCCATGAGAAGTTTATTTCTATATTTTCATTGGAAAATATGCATATACAACAAATAACGAGGTTTGCAGAGAGTGTGTAATAAATTCTCCTTGCCCTCATAAAGCCCCTCATTTTTTTTAATGAGGGTGATATTAACTGTGGATGATAAGAGGGGTCGCTGGTCCCATATAATTTGGTGGGGAATATATTTTGTAACCTCTTTGGGTATCAAGGCTTAACAAAAAGGGTAGAAGAAATGAACCTATCCTCATCATCTTTTTTTTTTTTTTTTTCTCTTTTAAGTGTTCCATGCACGTGTTATACATCTCATTCACATTTGGTTGTAGAATGCACCTAGAATGTGATAAATGAAGAATATGTCATTGTGTATGGAACAATTTAAAAATATTCGCCCACTAAAAATTTAAAACCCCTTAATTTCGCCAAAGGGCGAACATTCGCCCCTAAAATCACCCCTACAGTAGGATTTGAAGGACGAGGCAGTCAACAATCCCACAAATTTAGTGTAAGCACTTCAGACAGTTCAAATTTTCCAAAATTTTTGTAATAAGTTAGATAGATTCAGTTTAGGAATTCCTAACTACATCCTAGTTGGTTTTGACATGATTTTTGTAAATATCTTATAAATACTTCTCTTTTAGAAGTATCAAGTGTTGATTTCTGCGTGGATTTTAGCATTCCAGAACGCTATAGTACTATTTTTGTTTGATGGGTTGATCAGTAATAAAAAGGACATTCTTCAAAGGATTCATGTGTTAGACTATCGGTGATGTGCTTCTCTCACTGTTAATGCGTTATTGCTTTGTTTTCTGAAATCTGAATTATTTTATAGAAAGTTGATGAACAAGATTTGTGGAAAGATACACTCTGCTTCTGGCTGTAGATAATTTCAATGTTTTCTTCTAATATCATGTTAAGGAATTCTTAATTTCTCTTTAACTTCTATTGAACTTATATCTTTTCTTCCATTCCATTTCACTTAAATATAAAGGATCCAATTAGTTTAGCTACCTTTCCCTATGAAACTCCTTTCTAAAAGCTAAAATAGACCCCTTTTAAGTTGTAGAATCCATAGCCCAATGGAAGGTTTAGGCACTTAATCAACCAATCAACTTAAAACCAAACTTTGAACACTCATAACTAGCCTAATATATAATTACAAAAAAGTTAAATATCACACAAAGATCCCTCTTTGAAGCTGACAGGGCTAGATCCCAACTTTCAAAGTGGTTTGTGGTTACCTTTGTGATTTTCTTCTGCAACGTTAGAAAATTATAGAGTGTTAACATAACGTATGTTGCAAGTCTCTGAGGAAAATTATCTGCCATGATGCCTTCTTCTTCCTCCCATTTGTGCTCCCCTACTCTGTTAAGTTCGACCATATGATGGAATGATCCATATTGATCCCATTTCCAAATATGGGATCTATCATCCTCAATACTGAAATTGTAACCCTTGCTAGAAGTTTTTTCCCATAAATCCCCAACTTGGTATGGTACCCACTCATAACCTCCCTCTATTTTAACTAGCATGGGTTTCTAGTATAGGACATGTCAATAGTGACCATAACACTTCTAGAGTCCATGACCTCCCAGTGAATGTCTCTCCCACCAGTCATCATCCATCCCTAAAAAATAACACCATGATGATGTTTTTCTACTCTAATTATAATTGGTATGTCGATATGCCAAAGTTATATATTCTAATCTTGTATCCCAATGTGTTAACCCTCCTATAGAAATGACCTGCAAGATTGGGTTCTTGCTTCCTTATACCAACCATCCATCCCACTCTTTTCTAACATTAGTTCATTTATATGTAGGCTGGAAAATCACTCATGTCGACTTATGGTGTTGCAATCCCTGTCTATGTTTTGTTAAAGAAGACTACTTCACAACTCAAAAGTGGATTTCTAGTATTTCCTCCTTAGCACTTCTAATTGACCCTCAACATTGGAAAGGTTAGAAGTTTTCCTCGCATTTGTAGCTCCTAATTCCTTAAGCTCGTGATCTTTTGGTAATATGGAGTCCTTAAAAATCTTGATTTTCTCATTTTTTTCAAAAAGGCCTTTTGTAAGATATTCAATTTTTTCCTCAGTCTCTTTAGAAATAGAGTTAGGAATATTTTCCTCAAGACAGTAACACTTCTCTTCTGAGTATGCCCTTCCAAGAATTATTGTAAATGCCTTCGGGGCTACTTCAATTTAAGGCATATAAGGAATTCCAATTTTACAAACATTAGAAGGTGACACCTCAATTTCCTTCAAAGGATGGGCTTTAGCCATGGCTATATCACATTTAGATCTGAAATCTCCTTTGTCCTTCATTGCTTCTAATAATTCCCATGCTCTGACTTGATCTAGATGCCTTTGTCAGATTCTTGTTATAGTATTAAATATTTGTAATAATTCCAGCAAGTGTTCCTACAAAGACTCCACCTTCCCAAAGAATAAGTAAAAATCCACTGAAATTAATGTCAAGAGCAATATGAATTATCATCATAGAGATATTCTATTAGATAGTTTACATGCAATTAAGTAAGAAAACCTCATGAAAAAAATTAAACTTAGTTAAACTAGTAACAACTCCATTAAATTTATTTATTTAGTTATCAAATTACATGCCAATATTCCCTAGATACAAAAATATGAAACCCATGACTAAACCCCCAAAGTTTGGCATGGCTTGACTAAACAATATGGATTCCACAAAGAGAAATGTGGCCTATCCAACAGAAACCGACATTAGCAAAGAAATACAATCCTGGAAAAGAAAAATGTGACACCCACGAATTGAACTTGGCCTCTATAAGAGAAATCTGACCCCCACAAGAGAAATGCAGCCTCTGTAAGGTGAGATTCGGCCCCCACAAACTAAATCAACCTATGCAAGAGAAAATCATCCCACCCACAAGAGAAATACGACTTGTGCATAAGAAACTTGGCCCCCATGAACTAAACTCAACTCCTACAAATAAACTTGGCACCCATGAGTTGAACTTGGCCTCTACAAGAGAAATCTAACCCCTACAAGAGAAATGTGGCTTTTGCAAAGTGAGATTCAATCCCTATGAATTGTAACTCATCGTCTGTGTGATAATTTGGACCCCAAAAAAGGAATCTGGCCTTTACAAGGTGAGCCTTGTAAACATCTATTGGTTAACAAACTGACTAACTATAAGTCATTGATTCACAAACTGACCATAAGCCCTCCATAAACAACATGTACATAGCCGCCATGGTTCACAACACATAGAAATCTAGGTCCCCAATGAAGAATTAAGTGCCTTTTTCCCCATAAAGATGAGAATTTCTTGGACGAAACTAGCGAATGAGAAGTTTTTCAAAGATCTAGTCTTCCCACAAATGGACTTAGTCTCTACAAGAGAGACTCAACCCCCAAAAGATAAATATGACATGTTCAAGAGAGAAAGTCATCCCCCCACAAATTGAATCAGCCTCTGCAAGAGAAACTTTACACCCATAAGAGAAATGTGGCATGTGCATAAGAAACTTGACCTCCACGAACTAAACTTGACCTGCAACCAATTGGAATATTCCTACATAAAGAAATTTGGCTTCACCATGATAAGATCTCAAGGGAATAAACTCAGCCTCTTAGAAATAATTCGACTACGATCGAACTCAACTTGTAATACTCAGTCCTTGAAACAAATTGACTCTTTAAATGAATACATTATTCCTTAATTCATCATCTTATTCAAATAATATTTTTAGCTATGGTTTCAACCTGCAAAAAGAAATAATATTTTCAGCCCCATTTTTAAATAATTCAGCCTTCCAACTAATAAAGCATTGGCTATAGCTTGATCCATACTAAATCGACCTTCAAATAACCCTCACACTAGAAAGTAATTCTTCCCTCTCCTCTAGGAATTAGGGCTCAATCTCTTTAACTTAGCTATATCTTTAGAATTTTTCTTTGGCGTCTGCAAATAACTCGATACGAAAACTAGTCAGTCTCGCTAATTATTGGTTCTACTATTTCTGGGAAAGCTAGTGTCTTTTTGATCAACTAGCCCTCTAGGATTGGAAGCTATCCTAGAAACAATCAATCAAAGAAATTTGGGATTTCTTCTATGTACGATAGATAAGAGAGAGGCAAAGGAACCAACCTGGATCTTCCGTTTAACTCCTTTCTTGATCTCTCTCCCCCTTGACAGAGCTTGCAACTCCTCTCCTACTTATCCTGCTTAGAGAATACCTATAGAAACACAGTAACAAAACACTGTCAAAGCATTTTGATCTATTATATCACAAGCATTGCAGAATCAGAAATACAATGATCATACAATGGCATTCACAAATAATAGCATTCACAATTGCACAGTTGTATGGAAGAAAACTCAAAGAACTTTATTAAATAGAAGGGAGAATTACAACCCAGCTGTCTGATCCAACATCATCCTCCCAGCATCAAAGCCCTCTTCATCTCATGAAAAGCAAGATCACACCAACAATACAATGCTCTTTCTCAACCACAAACTATCAACACTTCCTTGCAAATTACAAAATTCCAGCCTCTAGATCTCTCAGATGAGGGATCCATTTACAGATGTGTGCAAGGGTGTGAGTCATCATTTGGGTTTTTTATTAGTGTCATTCCACTTTTTTTTTTTGGTTCCACTTGGATATTTCTTGGATCTCTTACTCATCCCTGGGTGGATTCAGAGAGGCAAGTGTCATAGGAGAAGTTTCTAAAAGATTCCATAAGCATCCACTTAGAAAAATGTCTCAGATATTTTTCCATCCTCACTCATCGCACCCTATAGAAGGCCTCATCAATATGCATTGCACCTAGCTAATGTAGGAGTCAGTATGCATCACACCCTGACAGTGGAGCAGTCAATATGGTCTTGTTTTGGCCAGTTCTTGATGGTTTTTCAGGTGGAACTTTTGGGGAATTATGTGATTAGTTGACCATGATCCTTTAGGGTATGAAACAACACTCTTAGGGGTTAAAGAGCCCTAGTTTATTGACATATAAGATTGGGGTTGAAGGGCCCAAATATGTCTATAACAGTTGCCCCCTAAATCATGAAGTCGTAAATCTTTGATGTCGGGTGAAATGCTTTATTATGAGGATCCAAAGTTTTCGAAACTCGAAGGTGAACTGTATAATATACAATACAATATATCATCATAATATAATTTTCATGATATAGTTAAGGCGGGCATTCCCATGCTCAACTTTATAAATTCATTTCATGTAAATAGAAAAGATAGTCATTTGCATATGCAGACTGGTGATTCTTCAAATGTAGAGTCATCATCCTTGGCTCGGATGACCATCTGTGCAGCTTTTGTGTACATTTGATGTCTTTATATCCCTGAATATATCGCAGCTCGGATGGTTGAAACTAGATCTGGGGTCTTCAAACTCACTCAATCTTCGCCCGATGTACAAGTCAATTCATGTGAAGATATGTTCTAAAGTCGAACATGGACAGACATTGCCTGATTACCAGCCAATAATGTGAACTGTTAATAGACGCAAGAGGGATCATCGATAATGATAATGACCCTCAAGGTATTGCAATACAATTCACGTGGTGTGAATATATGATCTGATGTTGAACACCACACAAAATCTTTCGGTCAAAGGCCATTGATGTCAACCTGTCACCGGAAGTGAGAAACTTGCCATTGAGACATGCAAGCTTCAAAGTACTGAAAGGGTTGTTTCTAAGTCAACTTCTTGGATAATGAGCTGATGTCAACAAGAAGTGACCCATCGTAGGAGGGCCTTAATGTATCCCACATCTACGACATGAAACGAAGCAAATGATTTTCTGGAGGTGAAAATGATCTGACGACACAAGGTTCAGGAATGGCGATCATGAAAAAAGGAGGGTGAAGGTATTGCAGTGTATGAGGCATTAACTAGATGGTGGTTTCTCAACTGAATTACTTCTCTTGAACATATCGGCGGTACCAAGATGGATTAGTAGCGTTAACCCAAATAGATGGATGGTGCAGAATAACAATGGTGAAATGACCGGTGAACAGAATAACCCAACCTAACTCAATCATGGTGACAGAGTGAAAGTTTCATGTTCAAGAGCGACCTGCTACCATAAAATTATTCAAGTTTTCTTCCCTTTTTCCACAGTCATTTTTGACCAGTACCTCTTTATTTTTGTTAAGCTTGAGGAGGATAACATATGCTTGTTCTATAATTTTCCCTTCGGGCAAACCTGTCGCTATGTTTTAGCGAGTCTAGTGACAGTGAAACTCATTCTTATCTAGGTGGACAAGTTTTGTCACTATTTTTTAACGAGTTTAACGACAAAGACAACTTAGTCCTTTTCATGTTTAGAGAGTTCTAAAAGGAACGAAAAGGAAACTCCAGTAGTTCTTTTTTGTAGCATAATCCCTCAAGTCTGAAAAAGGATAAACTAATGCAAAAGGGATGACTTTTCGATCACTTTAGCGAGCTGAAAAGACAAGCGCTCAAAATTTGTCGTGAGATAATCCCTCAAGTTCGAAAAAGATTAAAATATACAAGAGGGATGGCACTTCCAATCATTTTAGCGAGCTAGAAAGGCCAATAGCTCGACAATATTTTCATATTTAACAAGTCTAAAAAGAGTTTAAAGGAGACTTGTTTTTGAGGAACGAGTGGCATTTAGGGTAGCAACTAGTTCCAGGTAAGCTTGGAATTTCTCAAAACATGGTGATGTGAAGACGTTGGCTAACAAAACCACTCATCGCAACTGTTCCTCAAAAGGGTAAACAATCAAGTGGAAGCGTATGATCGGCCAAAAGGATGGAGGTGATGGTAGGAACACAACCAAGGCTCAAGAGGCTGATAGCATGGCAATCACAAAGGTTATTTACCGAAGGTGGGTTCATTTTTTAACGAGCTTGAACCATGGGGAACTATGCTCAGTGGTAGGTTTATTTTTTAGCAAGCTTGAACCATGCGAAAACATATGCTCAAAGGTAGTTTTATTTTTTAACGAGCTTGAACCATGTGATAACATATGCTCAGAGGTAGGTTTATTTTTTAACGGGATTGAACCGTGTGATAACATATGCTCATTTTTTAGTTTTTTTCTTTTTATGTAAGCTAGAAATGACAAAACTAAAAAAAACCTAGAAAAGACAAAATAAAAAGCTAGAAAAAACTAAAAAAGCTAAGGAACTACTGAGGTTAGGTAGGATGGTTTTGTCCATGTAACAGAGAAAACATTTCCTTTGCTTCGTTTGCAGCACAGACAAAGGTGAATAGTGTGTCAAACCAATCACCTAACCTAAGAAGCTAAAAAGCTAAAAAAACTAAAATAAATGAAATTGAAAAAGTCTTACATGCCCCCAACATGGTGAAAAAGAGAGTCTCCAGTAACCATGTGGAAATCACTATGGTTAAGCAGGATTGTTTCATCCGCAGAGTAGACAAAACACTTCCTTGGCTTTGTCTACCAAATAGATAAAGGTGAATGGTGTGTCAGACCAATCACTTAACTTATAGGGAAATTCATATGGTAGGATTGTTTCATCCATAGAGTAGACAAAACATTTCTTTGTCTTCATCCATAGTGCAGAAAAAGGTGAATAGTGTCTCGGGCCAATTACCTAACCTACAAGGAAACCTATCTTTTCAACTAGGTTCATCCGCCAAATAGACAAGGGTGCATGCCCCCTAAGCTTCGTTACATTCACCAGACTAGTCGCGGTAACTAGGTGGATGGAATGAAGGTTGAAGAGACACTCTCGACGCAAAAGGACCATTTAGGGATGATGATCAACTTGGAGCTATGCTCAAACTGGGGAATGAAAGCTAGTCAATAGTGACAATTTTTCCTTCATGCGGGAAACACATCACTCGAAAGAGTGTTGAAACAATAGCTTCCATGTTGTAAACATAGTCACGTGCAAGGAGTAGATTGTAATCTAACGTTCCTGGGACTACCATCACGTTTAGGTGAACGGTTTTCCTTCCCAAAGTTATCGGTAACTTAGGAAGGATCCCTAATGGTCGACTGGTTCCTTTATTAAAGCCTAACAAATTCTGTGTAACAGGCATAAGCGATGGCGAACCAAGCACTTTCCAAGCAATTGAGGAAAGGATATTCACTGATTCCCCTTCATCTATGATAATGCTAGACATGATCATTTTGTAAACTTGTACTATGATCCGGAATGGTACATTAAAAGGAAGGCGGAATCTTACAAGTTGATTCTAATCAAAGGAGGTGACTAGACTACTTGGAGGGGGTACCGAATAAACGATTGGATTAACCCCTTGAATAGCGGGAACTGGGGGATTCTCTTCCTATTGTGAAGGAATGTGCGGATTGCCCCCATGTTCATCGGACTTTGAAGTAACAAAGAGAATTTGAACAGTATCGTTCTCACTCTCTTGAGGAAGGGTATGATCTTCTGAAGGTAAAACTGGGTCGACTACCATCTCGACCTATTGACTTTGGTCTAGTATGGACTTAGAAGATTCACTTTCAACGAGAGGTGTTTCGACCAACGGTTGAGTTATGTCAGTCAGATTTTCAACGAGTAAAGGACTTGGGGAGAGTTTCCTGTATCAAGATGAGAGTCGCTGCATTGAACTAGGATGGTTATGCAAGACTCTTTTGGCTTCATCCAAAAAAGGAAAATGGGGAAGGGTATGATCCCCTTCACATAACCTACATGGAATTTTGACCTTTCCTTTCTGTCCATGAACTTCACTATTTCTAGTTGATGGTGTGCTGTCAACATGATCACCAGAGGTTGATGACACATGTCGATGCAAACAGGAGGGACATTCTCTCAAGATCCGAGGAATGCACAGACATTCTCGATGAAAATGGTCCCCTCTATAAATTATGAATGGAGATCTAGGTTTGGGAATTTTAGTGTGCAGATTTTCACCAGATGCTGCATGGTTTCCCCCTTGCTAAATTGAATTCTTCTTCTTCTCTTTCCCTTTCTTCTTCTTCTGAGCCACCTGGTTACTAGCATCATTACTTTCACCAAGCGAAGAGGAAGAAGGGGAGGGAGAAACGAACGAAGAAGAAGGTGAAGGGTGAAATTCAGTATCAATCGGATGCTGGTTCAATTGCAGAGGAATCATGGTATTTTGAACCACAGAGGTTGAGAATAGCCATACTGGCAAGCCAATCATGATTCTTGGAAGGGAAAATGTAGCCATTTACGAAGCACCAATATTTCCCCAAGAAGAAAAAGGACTAGGATTCCCTTCAAAAGGGATTCCTTGATTGGTGGACTCCATTATCTCAACCTAAGATCAACGAAGGAACATGGATGTTATTCTGAATTAAATAAATTTTAATGACGCTTTGACACAACTTTGCTTTTTCAATTTTTAAGAGTCGAGAAAAAGCTAAAGATGACTCTAGTCCCCTTCAACTTTTAATGAGCTTCAAGTGACAAGTGATCAGATGGACCTTTTCTTTTAAAGAGTCGAAAAGGAACGAAAGTGACTACTCTGGAAATCTAGACAGAGGGATTACCAAACCAATCAAAAAACTGCAATATACACCTTGGTGGTAAATTAAAGAGAAATTACCAAGGACTTATGTACGATAGTCAATCTTCCCGAATGCTGTGTTCAGTGCATTGCGATCGATAGGGTGGTAGACACGGCTTCCTGTGGGTAGTAAGCCTATTGTGGTCTCCCAATATATACTCGATGGTACAGGGAGCACAAGTCCATGCTAGCACTTGTCATATCAAAGAGGAGGAATCACCCAACCTTTGATGAAAATGATAGTTACTTGATTTTACGACGTCAGAACACGTCTCTAGCCTAGACCTCTAGATGTGTTGCGTTAGGTTCCAAATCATTGTTAGGTTCATTGAGATTTATTTTAGAGTTGATATTGTTTAAAAGTTTTCCTTTCAATGGTTCACCACATGATGTTGATTTGAAATTCCTAAAATTGCAATCTACAATGATAAATAATCGTCATTTATTTCGATCAATGAAAACCCTAGCTACTAGGGAAAGAAAATTACGATTCTTTCAAACAAAGAGCAAAGAGCACACACTAAATGCACTTTCCTAAATCATTTTTCGCACACAAGCTAAATGCAAATGCAAATGCATGTATTTGTTTTTCGTTCCCTTAATGTGAGAAATGCCAAAAAGGAGAAACAAATGTATAGCAAAGATCTGAAATATTTCATTCAAAGCGACATTTCGACAATTTCTTTTTCAAAATAGAAAGGAAGACTAAACGACACTTTTCAATTTCAAATAGAAAATGATTTCAACACTTCTAATAACAAAAAATAAACTAAAATACATGACAAAAAGTTCAATCAACTATTCAGAGAAGGAAGACTCGACGACACTTCTCTTTTTGACACAAAACGACAGTTATGACACTCTTTGTACCAAAACGACAAATTGATTTAAGCAACTTTTCGACAAAGGACTATAAATGATGGAGAAATACATAAAAACATTTACTAATCCTAATCAATGGAGGTTGATCTATGTAATGCAAGTAGGCTTCAGTAATGAGGCACTGTTCATAAGTAGTAAATCAACTAAACAGAGCTGTAAACAAGGACAAAAACCCCAAATTTCAAGAAGGGAAATAGGCTAAGTCAGTCATCACACCTGGGCTTCATAGAAATAGGGATGAATCACACTTTTCAAGCTCAGGAGGTGTGATGCATACTGGTTGATAGTGACAAACGGCGTGATGGGCCAGGGAGCGCAACTGAGGTGGGTTTTGGCTCAAATTTGCAGCTAATTTCAGTGATTTAAGCTGAGATATGATGGACAGTAAAGACACAACTGATATCAATATCCCCCCAATTCTTTCATTTCTCCACATCTCTCTCATCAATTACTATGGGCCTCTTAGTTGGCATTGATTCTATATGATTCTAGGTGAGGTGGGTGATGGTAGAAAGTCATGCCATGCACTACCTAATGAAACTAGCATAGCAAGGATTGATCTCCTCCCACACCTTGGCTTAATACTTGATGGTGTCCAAACAAATAGAATTCGAGAGGAGGAACAACAGGGTCCCGAAAGCGTGAGAAAATCTAGACACAGGTGTGGCATTCATGGAAGGAAAGGATGGGCATTATTGGCACCAAATGGATAAAAATTTTGAGACCATGCAATTCATGGATAAATTCGCCAAATTAGGGTGCCTATGGGTGTATTTAAGTGCTTCTCTTGGTATGGTTGACTATGGAAATGGATTTATGGTTTGTCAAACTACATTGGGCTAGCTAACATTGATCCCTTCAAGCCTGGATTCTCTAAGTTTGAGTCCATATATCTCTTTCTTGCCTCGGCACAACAATGTTAGAACTTTAAATTGGTAGACAATTTGATATTCTTTGTTGCAAAATAAGTTGCTAATAGCTTAGGGAAACACCTATGTCCTGGTTTGTGAGAAATTTTGTAGAAATTATAGCAGAAGTATTTTTTGTTTAATGTATGAACAAGGTAGTCAAGTAGAAGTAATTTTTGAATCTCCATCAAAAATCTATTGTGAAGATTTAGCATCTTTGCACTAATGTAATCACTTCTCGGTTCTTTTGTTGTGTTCTCTGTCCAAAATTAATGAAAAATCCTACTCACCTTTGTCAAAAAAAAAATAAAAAAAAAATCATATAATTCAACTTTTTCTCTGTAAGATGAAGCATGAACTTCAATGTATGTTTGTCCAATATGGTATTTATTGGATATATTTTTGAAAAAAAAATAGTTATTTTTAAAATTTCATTTTGCATGTAATGTATATATTATGTAAAATGATTTTTTTTTTAAATATAAGAATAGTTTTATTTTTGTTTTGAAGTATCATTGATCCACAGTACCAAACTTGATCAAGTCCATTACTGGGTGTGTCCATAAAACCTTTGAAAATAACATTATACAACAAAAGGGATGATAAATAAAACCAAAATAATCACTAATCTCTATTCCAAAATCATTTCTAGTGACATTTTCATTTTCTTGAATTGAATTTATTTTTTATAATTTTTTCCATTTTTTAAATTTATTTGTAATATAAGATTTATATTTAGTTAAATTTAAATTTTATAAAAATTTTATGAAATTAAAATTGCAAGAGGAGAAGTTAAATTAAAAAAAAAATCCTTTATATTTTTTCAAATTAACTTTGATTTAAATTTATAAATATATTTTAATTTAAAATAATTTGATTAAAATAATGAATAAATATATATATATATTATATAGTTAAAAAGCATAATAATTAAAATTGCAATAATGAAGAACATTTATTCCAAAATCATATCCAACAATATTTCATTTTCTTGAATTGAATTTATTTCTTATAAATTCAAATTATAAATTAATTTTTATTTAATTTATAAAATATATTTTAATTTAAAATAATGTGATTAAAAGTAATAAAATAATAAAATATTTTGTAATAAATATTTTTATTTTAAAAAATAAAACCAGTTTAGATCTATCTTAAATTCGGATCTACCAAGTGCCAAAAGAGATTAAATCTAGTTACAAACTTCTTTTAGAATAAACAAAGATTTGTTCCCTCTCCAAGTTGAAATTTGATCCCTCTCCAAACTTCATAGATCCAAATTTAAAATAGATTTAAACTCATAACCAAATAATAACTAATACAGAGTTGATGATCAAATTATTTTTAAGGGTGATCCACAAGGAAATCTAAGTAGATCAAATAGCAACCCTAGCTACACCTAACCCCAAAGGCCTCGAGAAAATTTGACTCAGTAACCTCCTAATAAATGAAATACTTAACAACGGAAACTCAACCAACTAAACTATCCCTTAAAATTAATTAATAATCAAATTTATTATTATAATTATAATTTTTTTTAAAATAACTTATTTAAAATTTTATAATTCTATTTATGAAATTATTTATAAAAGCCTATACATGGTCGTATTCTTCTTCTCCTTTCTCGAACAAGAAGTGAACTGTCAATCATTTTGGTGATCTCAAATGATTGGAGATTACCCTACATTGTAAACATGTTCTCTTGCTAATTGTCTTGCTCTGTCCAACACTTAGTCAATTCAAGGCTCCAACTTCCTCATATTTCCTTGAGCAATTCAAGAGAAATTAGGCTCCTAAATAATAGGGGAATTCCCCATTTCCTTGCAGAAATCCCAACGAATTGATCACTTGCATCAATGCTAAGCATGTACACTCAACTAGTATACATTTAATTATTACAATGTGTCTTTTCCTCCACTCCAGCTAGGCAATTCGAATTACATGCATGTCTAGGCTATTTTTGGTTGATTTACTAGTTTAACTGAGAGATCGCTAAGTTAACAATAGTTCTACCACTCAACTGACTCAACTAGTTACTTGAGCTTAGTTTATTGAGTTCAACTTAAAATAACTTAACTAGATTGCTAAATTTTAGCAATCACTACATGCACAACTTTACTCCAAGCCTATAACTCGAATTTATTGATATAACTAGTACACAAGGCCATGTCACACAAGTTAATTGCAATCCAAGTAATCCTACTGATGTGGAAAATTGAATAACTCAATTTGACTAAGGCAAAAGTCAAATTAAGTCTTTCTTGCTAAAATTCCCAACACTCCCTTTTAGCAAGAAAGGGATTTTGCACCACCCCTGTCCTGCACCTATGGAATTCAAATTTGCCTCTTAACAATTCCTTTGTCAAGATATATGCATCCTGCTCCTAAGTTGAAATGTATTTTAACACCATAATTCTCCTCTGCACACAATCCTACAAGTGATGGTACTTGATATCAATATGCTTGGACCTGTCATGAAATACTAGATTCTAAGAGATTTTAATACAACTCTGATTATCACAATAAATCATTGTCGGATCCATCTCCTCAGTGAAAAGACCCACAAGTATTTTCCTCATCCATGCGGCATCACATGTTCCTTGACTTGCAGCCATGTATTGATCCTCTACTAAGATGAGTGCCACATACCTTTGTTTCCTGCTATATCAAGAAATATTTACTGTGGTGCAGGTAAATTCTTAGTGCGAACACAAATAATTCCTCTAGCCCGAAAGAGTGGATCTAGTCACAAACAAACAATCTATGGAAAGTCTCCTTAAGCTAGAATCAATTAAGAGGGCCTACCTCTTAGAATGCTATTCTACTTGGTGATGATCATGCTTCCTTACTCCAACTATCTTTCATTTCCTTCCTTTGAATACCTTAAACAAGCAAACAAACAACAACAACAAACATGATAGCATACAATATTGTATTCAGCCTACTTAATAGGTCAAGGAACATTAAGCCATAAAGATGTAAGATAACACTTCATATAGGAAATCAATCAATATTTGTATTCATATAAATCATAAAGATATTACAACCAATGCCTTAACATTGTTGGTCTCCTTCGACATTTCCAAGTTCCCACACTTCTGCTAGCATCTCATGGATAGTCCCAACAATGGAAGTTTTAAGGCCTCTTCCCTTTAGTCTCAAACCAAACCAAAACACACTATTCTCCCTCAAACATACACTAGGAAGATACAAGCTATAGATATCTTGTTGGTCATTCAAATTCATTCCAAAACTAGTTTATCTTGGGAAAAGAGAGGTTTATATAGCTTGGATGGATGGGAGATGGTTCCTCTCATCATGGGAGAAGGTCTTAACTCTTGAGTTTGTTCCATCCTAATAGGGGAAAGGATCCCAAACTGACTTCTTTGGCTCCATCCAGCCCAACCATCTACCATACTTTCGTTACGAAGCTTCTAGACCTAGAATCTTCGACTCCATATTTAAAAAACTTGCCAAAAGAGGATCGACATGACTGGAAAAGGGATCAGTCGCTCTGTACAGTGCTAGTGCTAGTTTTAATCTTTGCAAATTAGCACAAGGAGGGAAATGGTCAGTAGCGTTGGTCTTGTAAACTGGGGTAAAAGGAAGATTCTTGGGAAATGATGTAAAGGGGAATGTTTCTGCTCATGAAGAGGGACATACTGGGAATTTCTTCATGATGAGAAATCATGTAGGGTTCACTATAGAAGGTCTTATAGGATTGTGGACGGGGAGTATAGAGATAGTGACAAAATGTTGTGTCACGAATGCCCCCTAAAGCATGAAGGCTGAACTAGAGTGAGGGGTGAAATGCTTTAAAAGTGGATGCAGGGAAACAGAGTCCATTGTCGGAAAACCTACAAGCAAGCATATATACATATACATCATTGAAAACTCTAACAAATGATACATGAATTGTGGTATCGACGCAGCCAACCAGAAAATGATCATGTAAATAGGCATGAGTGCAACCATCCAATAGAGAGGATCATAACGAAACTAAGGTATGGACGCCACCATCCAATAATGAGAAGGGTCACATATAACAACTCATGATATGGTCGCCGCCATCCAATAATGAAAAGGAACACATTTAACAACTCATGGTATGGTAGACGCCATCCATCTGAAAGAGACATGTATATCAACATGATCATGTCACATCGCCTCGAAACCTAGACTTGTGTAATCTAAGACAAGGATCTTGTACTCTAAACAACCCAATCAAAGTATAAATCCTAACATGTGAATGTATGTGTCAAAGTCGAACATGCCAGAAAGTCACTTGATTACAGCCACTGAGGTGATCCATTAACAAGTGTGAGAGAAACCACCAATAATGATAATGGCTCTCAAGGTACTAGTAGCATAATTCATGGAATGTGAATAAAGGAACTGATGTCAAACACCCATGAAATCACCCGATCGAAAGCCAATGATGTGAACTTGTCATCGAGTGCGAAGAACTTTCCATTAGGGCATGCAAGCTCTAAGGTACTGGAAGGGAGTCTCTCAGCCAGCTTCTTGGGTAATAAGTTGAAGTCGACAGGAAGCGACTGTGTCGAAGGAGGGCCATGATGTATCCCACATCATCAACATGAGACAAAAATATGCAAATGATTTCAGATGATACAAAGAATTAGGAGTAAGTGTAACTACAGAAGGACTAACTCTTGAACATATCGGTGACACAACTCCAGAATTTGGCAGCTTTTGGATCCATAGTATCAATGGTCATGATGACGTGGTAGAGATCCAATAGAAGGAAAAAATGAACGACCCAACCTAGGAAGGTCAATGATGAAAAGGAGGATATCCTAATCCGATACGAAGCAGAAAGTGTCATTTTTAAGAACGAGTTGCCAACATGACTATAGAATTTCCCATTTTCACCCACCATTTCTGGCAGGTATCCCAATTATTTTTTATCACAAGCTTGAAGGGGATAACATGTGCTACCACTGTAATTTCATCCTTCAAACAAATCCAATCTATTAAGTTTAATGAGCCCTAGGAAGGAGAAGCTCATGTCCGCCATGGTGACAAATCCAATGTCGTTGAATGTTTTAACGAGTCCGACAAAGGGGTAACTTGGTATCTTTTTCATGTTTAGAGAGTTTGAAAAATACACAGAAAAGAAAAATCCACATGGTCCATTTTCGTACATTTGTGTCTCTCGAGCTCGAAAAGGTAGAAAACGATACTTGAGAGAACCGCTTGACCATTTCAATCAAGGAGTACCTTTTTTGTAAATAGTTTATCCTAGACCAAAAAAGGGGTAAACGTATATTGGGTAAACGATGTTTCGCAGCCTTTAACGAGTTCAAAACAACAAGAGCTCAGCAATCTTTTCGTGTTCAAAGAGTCAAAAAAGAGCTTGAAATCGGACCCCCCATTTTTATTCTCTTTTACGAGTCAAAAAGGGAAAAAATACTCGACGATCTTTTCATTGGAGTTTTACAATAAAGGTAAATGCATTATCCAGTTTCTGAGGCAAAATAGGTCAAAAATACTTTTAAAAACCCTAATATTTCATGAAAAATGAATAAAAGGAGGAAAAATTAATTATTTTTTACCATTTACCATTTTACATTTGTGTGAAGAGCTTTTCACCCATTTGTGCCCTAGTTTTTCAAGAGCATATTGCGGGAGATCCGGGAGGCCATTCATCAATCCATCAATTGCAGGTAAGAGCCAAGACCTTTAGCTCCATTTTCATGCTTATTTTACTTGTTTTTAACCATTTTTTGGATTTTTTGAGGAGATTTTGACAAAAAAAATTCACCCTCGATCGGCACGATTTCCAGGCACGAAATCACGTCGATCAGGGGTTATTAAGACTATCAAACGCATCATCAGTGCTACTATTTTTAAAACAGTCGCGTTGGTGTCATGAACATAAAATTTTCAAGATTTTACCTAATTTTCCTGATTGGATCCAAATTTTTCTAGCCAAAGATGTTTATTGACTTGATTGTATGGTTTTTGCAGGGAAAAAATTGTGAAAAAAAGTGGAATGGAAGGAACGTGAACATGAGGACATTGGCACACAAGCAATGGTAGACCCAAATTGCTTGAATGCTCTAAGGAACTGTGGGATCCTCAAAGTCTTCCTCACACCAGGTCTACGGGCTCAACCCGAATAGCTACAGTATCTGATCAGTCTCTAGGATGTGAATAGGGAAGTTTTCATGATCTGTGACCAAGAACTGGAGTTGGAAACTTCAGACATTTATTTCATCACAGGATTGTCCCAAAGAGGGGAACCAGTCAATCTGTATGGGTCAAGGCCTATTGGGGAAATTGTGACCATGTTACTTGTAGAACACTACCTAGAAGCACTCAAATAAAATAGTGGCAAGATTGAGATCATGATTGTTCGAGATCATATGCTGAGAGTGCTATTGTTGACCATAAACAAAGTCGTCGATGCTCAAGCACAACATGAAACCAACAAGTCTAAGTTTCAGTATGCTATCAACTGTACGACGCCAACTATCTTCAACTGGGCAGAAGCCATGAAGGTAAACATGAAGCGCCAGCTATCAAAATCCAAGGCAGGAAACCTGAAGCAGTTCTGCTATGGGTCCATTTTAGTGACCTTCTTCCTGGAGCAAGTTCCGTTCTTTCACTATCGGTTGACTGAGGTGGAACCCCCATTGCCATGAGACCCACGGATGGTCCGTTGGAGTGCATTGATGCCCAGGATTACTAGGGGCCAAAAAATGTCCTATAAGCCCACCTTCTTCTCGTGGCTACGACAACAGCTTATCGTAGTAAAGGATTGGCCTTACAGTGGTACCGAATTCAGTGGTGATCCGGATATGCCGCTCCTAGAGGGGGAAGATTATGATGATGGAGGTAAAAGCAAACAATTTTAATTTTTAATTTTTTTTTTGTTTTTGAAATATATGTATTCATGACATTTAGATTTTATAAATGCAGATGTTGAACTAGAACATCTTATCGGGATGTCCCTGATTTCTAGGTGTGTTTCTCGGTAGTTCGATGTCGCTCCTTATCAGGAAGGAAGCGATAATGAGGAGGAGATCACATGCAACCTCAAGGGATTGACCCACAGTATCCCAAAGTAAGCTTGGATGGGTGATGTCCCATGCCAATTTCAGAGGCATATAGTGGGGGTATCCAATTAGATCTGTGGACTACAGAATCATGTAGTACGAGAAGTTACATGCTACCATGAGCATCATGCTGATTAGTTCTAGCATTCCACATTTTTGAGGCCTACAAGCCACAGATGTATAAGGCCTGCGATCCACTGATGTATTTGGACACACATATTATTTTTTGGGGTTTTGATGTATGACAAACATTAATATATATATATATATATATATATATATATATATATATATATATATATATATATATATATATATAATATATATATATATATATATATATATATAGATATCTATATATATATATATATATATATATATATATATATATATATATATATATATATATATATTATATATATATATATATTATATATATATATATATATATGCTATATTTCCTTGCTTACTATGGTACAAATGTTTTGTTTTTTGATTTTCACATGTTTCGTAAATGTCTGTCCAACACATAATTAACTAATGCATCTGTTAACGTATTCATGTTTCTAGGAATATGATGATATGTAATGTAATAAAAATTTCTCTCCAATAGACGAATACATAGATACATTCTCAATATTTGAGGGTTTCTAACAGAATATTTCCCATTGAGTTGAAGGATGACAAGTTTTGAATCAAGGTTGACAACCAATTCCCGAATTTCAAGAGCAACAACTTTTGACAACAATTCGATAACTGCGTTATGCTCAACGATGTTATTAGTTGTTCGACCTAGACAAATACCTTGGAGATCAATCAACTCACCATGTGGGTCATAAATGGTGCATGCTGCGAATGATAGATTTCGGGTACTACGGCAAGCACCATCAGCGAAACCGATGTAAGGAGAGACCAACATCTGCAAAGCAGGCAGAAACATAATAAGCATGAAAGTTGCTTGCAAAACAACACACCAAACCACACTGTACAAAAATGAATAACACACTATTGTACAAAAGTAACCATGCAATATGACCTAAGCATAGTAGCTTTTGAGATAAAGCCTATTATAGGGCTTGTCTAAGGGATTTCCCTCATAGTCGATAAGCTCATAGGCCCCTTTTTGTAACACACGTTTAACAATATAGGGCCCATGTCACATAGGTTCGAACTTGCTTGCCCCCAACTTATCATTAGCCTGATCATACATAAGAACCAAATCGCCCTCAGAAAAATATCAAGGAGAGATAGAATGATCAAATGGGACTTGACCCACTTTTTTTGTGCTTCGATGACCAAAGCAGCAAGATGGCGAGTCTCATACAGTTGTTCTTAGGTACAAGAGGCACTCTTCCTAAGGTGAGGTCTCGGGGAGAAGTTCAACAGCCAGCTTGAGGGCTGGAATTTCACATTCAATCAATAAAGTTTCTTCCAGACCATAGACTAGATGGAACGATGTGAATCCAATTGCTTCCTTGGTTGAGGTTCGGTAAGCCCATAGAGATAAAGAGAGCATGAGATGCCAATTTGACTTGTTCATCCCAATGGTGCATTGAAGCATCGTAACCAAGACTTTTTTCATAGCTTCAACCTGTCCATTGGCTTGAGGGTAATACGAGGTTGAGCCATCGTGGCGCAGACCCAACGTAGAAGTCATATCAACCATCATGTAATCTCAAAAATGGGAGCCATGGTCAGTGACAATGGCATGAGGCACTCCAAACCTGGAAATTACATGATTGAATAGAAACTGAGTTTTTGTTTTACCGTCCGCAAAGTATGTAGGCATCGCTTCAACCCATTTGGTGAAATAATCTCGGAACCCTTGAAACAGATAATTATAAAGCTTGATCTCTTCTAGATATCAAGTTACCTCAATATGGACTTTTTCAACGATACCAGGCTTGATAGAAATATCAATTGGCATCATTTAGGTAATGTTACCCATGTTCCCTTCCGACCAAACTTCATGAGTCATGATCAGTGTCTAAAGTGGTAGGGACGGGAACTGAGAAGAGAACTTCTCGATACAAGTAGACATGACCATCGGGCCAGGCAAGAACGAGGAACAATGATGAGTGTCGTTCCAAGGTACTTCCTCCAAAGACATTACTTCCATGATACTCTCATCAAAAATAAAAGTCTCGACTAAGGGATCGGGATATTTCGAAGAACCAAGTCATGGGGATTAAGAATACGCATTGAGATAAGTTCTCAAAACAAGATGATCAAAAGACATCGAAGGTGAAGATGAAACAATTTCCATGTAATTAATTTCCACAAGACTTAATTTCATAAGATCTAGCAAAGGAATGACCCAAGGTTTAGACTTGATCAAAAGCATGTTCATAGAGGCAACATGAGGAGGTGGGAGCGGAAAAATTCCCATCAAGGAAGGATCTTTAAAGATTCTTGCCCCCACACTCTCATAAGGAGCATCGGTGTGGTATACATACAGAACATTGCCATCCGAGGAGGAAGAGGCAAAGAATGACAGTTGGTTGACTGTGACTATCTTTCCTTGATGGGGAAAGCGAATCACACGGAAAAGGGAGGAGGCTACAACATGCATGGCATGGGTCTAGCTCCATCTAAGTAGAAGATTGTATTTAATATTAGGTTTAATGAGCTCTACTTCGACGTGTACCATCTTTCCCTCCAAATTAATGGAAAGGTTGGGAAGGACTGAATGGTCATGAATCGCGTCTGCCAAAAGCTTCCAAATTGTTAGGGGATTGGTTCAAATTAGGAGAACCAATTGCCTTCCAGCAAGTGACAAACATGATGCAAGTAGAAGCACCTTCATCAATGGCAGTCCTATGAATGTTTTTCTCATTTATGATCACCTAAATGAGAAAGGTAATTTGATGAGGTAAACGCGGAACGTGGTTTTCCAGGTCAAAACAATGAGATTAGAGTCAGCTGGATCAATACCCCTAATAGTCGATAGTAACAATTTCCACTGAGAAGGACAGCATTGAAGGACCTAGAGAGCAGACATAGTTGATGGCACATGAGCCAAATCTTCAACAATGTTATAATGTTGAGTGGCTCAAGCATTGGGATTGTACGAGGAATTTCATAGCATACCTCGAGAAGGTGGTCGAATGATGAAATTAGGAATAGGTCGCTCTATATGGAGAGGACCAAAATTGGATGGGGTAGAAGAAGTAGGGGTACCTTCTCTCTCTTTCCCTGCTATCAAGGTAGGAGTTTAATAATCTTTTGACCTGGTAGCCACGTTAATTGGTGTACTCATCATGAACACTTGTGAACCTATGGATGTGGATGACTAAGGTTGGTCTACCATTTGGGTCTGCTAGGATGGAAAGGGATATTTCAGAACAATTGGGGTCCCTTTGAGAAAATGACTAACTTTGGATCGTCTAGGAAAATCCTTAGTATAATGATGCTCCTCACAGATGAGGCATGGATATTTGGGCTTCCATTGGGAAGCATCACTAGTGGATGACTTAGGAGGAACCTATTTCAGGGCATCGACTTGACCCTTGTCTTTTACTTCTTACATTTAGAGTATTTATCCACTGCGGTAGACTGGACAACATGAACGTCCGAGGTTTTACCAGGGCTAGATGAATTGTGAGAGGAATCATTGGGAGAAGTGTTGGAGACCGACTTTTGTTTGGAATAATATTTGGCAGGGGTCTGAGTCACTGAACCAATTACTCCATCAATAGGAGGTGTAGCTAGAGACTTATATTTTGTCAGATCAGATGATGGTATAGGCGCATCAAGTAACACATCATATAATGTATCAGATTGGGAATAGACGAGGTCTAGATACTGGGCACGCACGATGGCTTGTTCCTCAATGATGCATCCACACATAGAAATGTCCTCAACAATCTTATTAGAAAATGATTTGGTGAACCACTTGGTCAACAACTGATCAGAGATCTCAAACTTAATCAGGCGAAACCTATGTCTCCATTCATGTATGTGATCGGAGATGTGGGTCGTAGTGTCTTTCTTGAGCGACGTTAGCAGATGGGTGCCAGTTTCATAATGAATAGACAACTGGAAATGTGTGAGAAAGGCCATGGTGAGAGTGTTAAAGTCATGATAGGTATTTCGAGGTAGCTCGATATACCACTTGGCTGCAGCACATGTAAGATTTCGTTGGAAAATTTGAAGACGAATGGAATCATCAACGTAGGAATTCAAGGAGCACCAGAAGTGATATGTTGTCACATGGGCTTGTGGATCCTCTTTCGTTTTTCCTTCAAACTTCAGACAATCGCTCGAGATCTTGGATGGAACTAGAGGCTAGTATGGAGAATGAAGAATTAGGTCATTCGTGAGTCTAGAGACATCTAGCAATTCCAGTGTAGCCAAGAACGACAACTGGGTATTAAAAGGCATTTGAGGTCGATAAGGGGGCCCAACTGGAGGGGCCCATCCCTGCTGGTAAGGATTTTGTCCCCATAGTGGAGGCTTTTTTCCATATGGCATTTGATTTTGCCCCACTATAGGTTACCTTGCCCGTAGGGAGGATTATGGCCTTGAAATCCTTGAAACTATCCAGCCATAGGTTTTTGATAAAATAACATACAGGTTAAAAGATTGTTGAGCCTGTTGGCCTTGGACATATGGATTTTGCACTTGATGCCCCTTAGCATAAGTGTTTTGGACCTGCTACCCTTGGAAAAAAGGGTTTTTGACCTGCTGCCCTTGGACGTAAGGATTTTGCACATGCTTCCCTTGGACATAAGGATTTTGGACTTGACCTTGACCTTTCCCTTGCAAAGGTTGACCCTGATGACATGAGTATAAGGGTTGCTACTGCCTGGGTTGACCTTGCTGCTGCAAGGTCTGACCTTGTGGCTGTAAAGATTGTCCCTACGATTGCAGAGGTTAACCTTACAAAGGCATAGGCTGGGAGAATTGTGCCACATACTACACTTCTGGCTACATGGTTTTTTGTAATGGTTGCAAGGGTTTCCCTGCGGTTGTTGCAATTGTCCTTGCTGCGATATCATCTGCCCTTGATGTTGCATGGATGGCCCTTGCTGATGTAGAAGTTGTCCTTACTGCTGTAAAGGTACTTGAAAAGTTCCCGGAATGACACCTTAAAAGTTCTCGAACTGTATCTGGTCATACCCACCAAGCACGACTGATGGACCAAGCTGGACATAAGGTCTAGGCTAAGGGATGTAGGGTGGATTAACCATCACTTGTGAACCATATGGAACATAAGGAGGTTGGTACTGAACTTGAGCCATATTAGGTTGTTGGTACTAAATGTTACTTGACCCATACAGACCAAAAGGATTCGGATGTTGGTACTAGACATTACTTGATCCAGCATGACCAATAGGGTATAAAATTGCACTCGAAGAGGGCTTGTTCATTCCAACCATGTGAGCTTGTGAGCCACTCACATTGTTTGTAGCATACATATTAGAAACATTCAAACTTTTCCTCCCAAGCAATGGCACAACTTGTCCACTTACTAGAGGTATCAAAGAACTGGAAAAGACATGACTCGAGACTATCAGTAGAACTGGACGGGTTACCTAGATGGACGAAACAAGAGGATTTGGAATGATGGGTTGCACCGAGACTGAAGTAACTATAGAATGCACCATTGGTTGGAAGGTCGGGTTCTGAATGAATAGAACTGAGGTAGGCATAGTGATAGATGCCTAAATAGGGTTGTGATATAGTGACGAGGCAGTAGGCATGCCTGAAACCAACTGAGCTAAAGTCACATAATTACACGGTAACTCAAGATGAACACTTTTCAGAATGATTCTTGTGTAAGGGAAACCTTTAGGAGGGAAAGGATATTCCTTCTCCTCAACTGTGCGTGGAGTTGAAACCTCTGAGTGACCCGAAGAGGAGACTGGGATTTCGCCCTCTAATTCCATAGGTGAAAATAGGCGACGATGGACTACCGAAGATGTTCGAGGGGATAATTCCAAAGGAATACCCCGTTGATTATACAGAATGTATGAACGTTGCGGTGATATCACAACAAGATCGAATAAAGGATTCAGAGGATAAACAACCAGTCCAAGCCTTCAGAATTCGGTGGACTCTTGAGAATCTAGATAAGATTATCCAAATATTCTGGGCCAATGTCAGAAAGTGACCCACTGTAGATTAACTTGATTATGCAATAGACTAAAGAAAAATACTTAATCTACTTCTACAATAAAACTTGCGGAAGCTTTATCGATTTGAGCAAGATCAAACAGAACACATATAACAAAGAAGAAGAATCAATACACATGAAACACAGAAGAATACTACGGGCTCAGCTAGAAACCCCACTATTTATATTATCATATAAGTGGAAATATCTCAAGATTACACATAACTTTAGCTCTCACAACTATCCAGCTCTCAATACAATCCCTCACTCTGCTCATAGATAGAATAAACTGCTCATATGCCTTCTCCTCCGCCCTCCAAGCCTCCTATTTCCTTGAGCTATTATTCCTAGATGTTACAGTTATAACCTTGTGTGACACTAATCTAACACACTACTCCAACACAATGTAAAATTGCGCAAATATCAAGGAATGAATTCCTTCTGCATGCAAGATATTTTCTTATAGGAAATGCTTGCAAGTGATAGTACATTGTCCCTGCCTTTAATCTCAACTGGATCTTTGTCTGAACTGACATGCATGAGTTATTTATGAGAGAATCTTTATTTATCTGGAGTACACTAGTTTCATGCATGCATGCATTAACTGCCTAAACTCACAATTAGTTCCTCAAACTGTTTGGAACTAATTTAACTGGACATAACTCAGTTAACTAAGCTAACTAATTACAACTCAAATACAACTCATCCTTATCTCCTTAATTAAGGGATAACTTCCTCAATCAAAGGGATAATTGTTGCATAACTTCACAAAGACTTCTAGCTTGAATTTCTCCAACTAATTAACTCAAGATGAATTAATTAATTATTTTTCAAGCAACTAGTGAGACTAAATTCGAATTTTAATTCAAGGAAAAATTAAAATTGGAATTTTCTTGTTGCCACATTTCAACACTCCCTCTCAACAAGAAAGGGATTATCTGCCACCTCGATCCTATCTTTATGGAACTCGAATTTACACTTTGACAATGCCTTAGTCAAAATTTCAGCATCTTGCTCCTCGATCGAAATATATTACAACAACATGATCCTTCTCGCCACACAATCTCTGAGATGATGATACCGAATGTCGATGTGTTTGGACCTGTCATGAAATACTGGATTCTCAGAGAGTTTGATACAACTCTAATTATCACAATAGATCACAGTTGGATCCATCCTCTAACCAAACAAACCAATTAGAATTTTCCGCATCCAAATGGCCTCACATGCTGCTTGACTTGCAGCCATGTATTCAGCCTCTACTGAGCTGAGTGCAATCGACCTTTGTTTCCTGTTGTACCAAGAAACTGCAACTGACCCAAGGTTGAAAATTCCTCCTGATGTGCTCTTCCGATCTGATGGACTCCCTGCCCAATCTACATCTGTGAAGCCCTATAACTTCACTCCCTCTATCTGTCTATACCATAATCCATATTGAGATGTGCCTCTGAGGTATCTCAAAACATGCTTAACTACCTTCCAAAACATCTTGGTAGGTTGAACCATAGCTTTACTCAGCTAGTTCACCTCATAGCACAAATCTAATCATGTGTTCACTAAGTACATTAGTGAACCCACAAGCTTCCGATACACAATAGCTTATACTACTTCTCCTGAAGTAGCATCCTCCTTCCTCCAGTTACCTGCTAGATGAGTCTGCATGGGCTTGCACTTCTCCATGTGGAATCTCCTGAGTGTCTCATTATCATACTTTCATTAAGACACAAACAACTCCCCATCCTTCTGCCACACTTCCATGCCAAGGAAGTAGTGCATGAGACCCATGTCTTTCATCTCGAATTCTCTTGCAAGGTCCTCCTTGCAAGACATGATCAACTAATCATCACCTATCAATATGAGATCATCAACATAAAGAACAATGATCGACTGCTTACCTTTTACCATGATGTGGTACAGGTTCACATCTACTTCACTCTTTGTGAAGCCCAACATGGTGAAGTAGTTGTCAATCCTGGTGTACCAAGCACAAGGTGCTTGCTTCAACCCATACAAAGATCTCTTGAGTCAGCAAACATGCGACTCACGATTGAAGGTCTCAAAACCTTATGGCTACTTTATGTACACCTCTTCCTCAATATTTCCATTGAGGAATGTAGTCTTCACATCCATCTGATGGATCTTCCAACCCATCTATGCTGATAGTGCCAACATCGATCTGATAGATGAGTACCTTGCTACAGGAGAAAAATTCTCATCATATTAAATCCCCTCTACCTGTGAGAAACCATGGGCAAAAAATCTTACCTTATGTTTCTCCACACTACCATTAGCGTTTGCTTTACCTTGTAAATCCAACGGGAAGTCACAACTGACTTGTTCTCCGGTCTTGAAACCACATCCCAAACACTATTCTGAACTATGGAGTCATACTCCTCCATCATAGCATCAACCCAAATCGATTGTTGCACTACTTCCTCAAAGGAAGATGGCTTTCTCTCAACACTTTCCCCAACAAGGTCCATGTATCTAGTGTACCTCTCAATTGACCTCTTCTGTCTTCGTTGAGAAGATGGTTCTCCCACATTTTCTCTCACATCTGACAACAACCTGTCAGCTTCTGTTGTGCACTTTCGTCCTTCTCTGGAATACTTTGCTTGAGTGGATGTCTCCACTCCTGGAATCTCTGCATGCACTTGCTCCGCATCAGTCTGAGGCTCCTCCTCCTTAGGAACCAAAACTTCCTCCACAGCCTATAGTTGGAGCTTCCTCTCAAGGGAAACTCGCATGGCCTTCTACTCATAAAACTTGAGATCTCTGTGAACCACTGTCCTTCGACTAATAGGAAAGTACACCTGATATTTTTGGCATGTATCAATGTACCCCACAAGTATCCCCAACTCAGCTGTCAGCTTAAGTTTCTTCCAGGCATCCTTGGTCACATGGCAATATACTGATGAGAGAAAGATCCTGAAGTGACCCACATCTGGTCTCTTCCCAGAGAAATCTTCCTCTGGTGTCTTCATCACAAGAATATGATGCAGGCTTCTATTCTGCAAATAGATCGTTGTGTTGCATGCATCAGCCCACAAATGAAGTGGTAGGCCTTGGTCATGCAGCATCAACTGAGTTGCCCCCACAATCATTATGTTCTTCCTCTTGGCCACCTCATTCTATTGTGGGTTATGAGGTGTCGTCAACTCTCGTTTAATTCCTTTTGCTGCATAGAATTCCTTAAAGTCTTGAGAGACATACTCTCCACCATTGTCGCTTCTCAAGGCCTTGATCTTCTTCCCTGATTCTTTCTCAACCAAAGCTTTGAACTCACAAAACTTTGAGAAGGTTTGATCCTTCTTCTGCCTGAAATAGATCCAGAATTTACGAGAAAAATCATCGATGAAAATCACATAAAACCTTTGTTTCGTGATGGATGTTGTTGAGAATGGTCCACACACATCAGTATGAACTCACTCCATGATTGCTTCAACTCAATTGTGTCGATCATGAAAGGAAGAATTGGCATACTTTCCCAAGGTGCAACCTTTTCATGTGTCCACTTGCTCAAGTTTACCTTTGGGAAGTCTGGTAGAGATCTGTTGCATTATCTTCAAGGCCCCATGATGCAAGTGGCCCAACCGCCTATTCCATAACTCGCCAATTTCTTGGCTTTGCACCAATTTTTCTTTCAAAATCAATGCAGCATAGTGATCTACCTCTAGCTTATAGATATTCTTCACTCGGATCTCAATCCTCTTGGTCTGACCCGTGGAAATGTGTTTCAAGAACGACTTTCCTTTACTAAACACAACATCGTAGCCTTTGTCCTCCAACATTGTGACCGATACCAAGTTCTTCTTCAATCCAGGCACATACTTTACATCAGTTAGGGTGAGAGGAGTTCCATGCTCCCTCTGAAAATCAATCATGCCTTCTCCTGAAACATGGTACTTTCCATCATCACCCATCTCTATGCGCATCTTGAGGTCTTTCTCCTCCAAGGTATAAATAAAATTTTATCGTCAGTCATGTGGAATGAGGCTCCACTATCCAGATACCATGCACAACCCACCATCAATGAAACCATGCATACGATGAGGGTAAAATCCAATTTGAACTGAGAGGCTAGTGCCTCACCTTCTAATCCTTTCGAGGATCCCTTCTTGGATTTCTTCAATGGAAAATTAGTTGCATAATGGCCCACCTCATGACAATTAAAGCATCTCACTTTGATTTGTCAATCTTATTCCCTCCAATGGAAGAATTCGATTTGGAATGGGAAGCCTTCCCTTTCCCTTTCCTTGCCTTACTTACTAAGGCTAGATTTTCTTCATCATCATGCTTAGATGAAGAACCATCTCTTGTGCTCCTCTTGATCTCCTCCTGCATCAAATCCAACCATAGGCGTTCCCAATCTGGCAGTTTCTCTCTTCCATTCATAGAGTCCTGGTAGCTATGCTAGCTCTTTGGAAGACAAAGGAGAGCAAGGCTCACCATATCATCATCAGTTGTCATTATTCCCACACTACCAAACTCATCTCTGTAGATGGTGAGCTTGTTCAGATATGTAGAAATAGTGTCACCCTTCTCACACTTGATTTTCCAAATATTATCCTTGAGCGCCAGTTTCCTCTGGTCACTATTGTTCTGATATGGGTCCTTCAATGTCTTCCACATTGAAAACAAAGTCTCCTTCCCATGGAGACTCGATACAATATGGTCTTGAACTCCCTCCAGAAGAATCCTTCTCACCTTCACCACACGCTTCTTCCATTAATCCAATTCTTGTGCATTGGCTGCAGTTGGCTTGGGGATTTCTTGATCAATGAAATTCTTCAAACCATTGTCTTATAATACCACTTCCATGTGATCCTTCCATGATATGTAATTCAAGTTTCCATCCAGTGCATACTCGATTCTCAAGCCATTGAACGCAATTGGTGAAATTTGAGGTGTGATAAGAATTCGATTTTGTACCTGCAATCAAGAATTTCAAACTTCGAATTTCCCTTCTTAGTATACTATTCATAGCTCTAATCACCTTTTCTTTGATACCATGTATAAATTCTCACTGTAGATTAACCTAATTATGTAATAGACTAAAGAAAAATACTTAATCTACTTCTACAATCAAACTTGCGGAAGCTTAATCGATTTGAGCAAGATCAAACAGAACACATATAAAATAGAAGAAGAATCAATACACATGAAACATAGAAGAATACTTTGGGGAAAGCCTCAGCTAAAAACACCACTATCTGTATTATCATACAAGTGGAAATATCTCAGGATTACACACAGCTTTAGCTCTCACCGCTATCTAGCTCTCAGTATAATCCCTCACTTTGCTCATAGATAGAATAGACTGCTCATATGCCTTCTCCTCTACCCTCCAAGCCTCCTATTTCATTGCTCTGTTTTCCCTTGGCATTCCAGTTGTAATCTTGTGTGACACTACTCCAACACACTATAAAACTACACAAATCTCAAGGAATGAATTCCTTCTACATGCAAGAGATTTTCTTATAGGAAAATTCTTGCAACTAATAGTACATTGTCCCTACCTTTAATCTCAACTGGGTATTTGTCTGAACTGACATGCATGAGTTATTTATGAGAGAATCTTCAATTATATAGAGTACACTAGTTTCATGCATGCATGCATTAACTGACTGAACTCACAATTAGTTCCTCAAATTGTTTGGAACTAATTTAACTGGACATAACTCAGTTAACTGAGCTAA
>APFE030879053.1:143059-157627 GCA_000404065.3 Pinus taeda
TGAATTGAAGTCCATCTTTCGATATTCTAAAGAAGGAGGTCCTATCCCGGCTCGGTCAGGGGGTGACGACATCAGTTCAGTGGTCAGGGTGGAAATCTGGGCAGAGTTATAGGCTCTTGGAATTGCCTGGAGGTGCAGAGGAAGAAAGAGACACAAAGAGAATCCTATAATTGGGTGCAGAGAAAAGAGAGAACCACACAATTGGGCTGCAGAGAAAGAAGTGAAGGAAATGGCAGTCATTGTGTGCATTTGTGTGTTTTTTTTATTGTCATTTTATCATAATGGGGTTTCAACTTCACAGGATAACTACCTTATAGACTGTGGATCAAAAAGTAACACAACAGTGGGTGGACAGATCTTCACTACAGATACCCCCTCCTCATATATGTCAATTGCCACCAATGAAGGCATCTTTGCTAACACTACAAATTCCAATCTACAAGTTCCTTCTGGTACCTATTTGACAGCTAGAGTATTTACTCAGAAGTCATCCTATACCTTCAGTATTGGGCACTAGGGCAGACAATGGGTACATTTACATTTCTTTCCATTCTCTTATCAAATGTACAATCTTACAAGTGCCATATTTTCAGTAGCCACCCAAGACTCTGGTCTATTGTACACTTTCCAAATCCAGAATAGTTCAATTGTGATGAAGGAATATCTCATCAATGTAAATGAACAAACATTGGTCCTGACACTTATTCCCTCCAATAATTCCTTTGCGTTTGTCAATGCCATTGAAGTTGTTTCTGTGCCGAACACTCTTGTTTCAGACACAGCTCAAGCTGTGCCCCTGCCTAATACTTACAGTGGTCTATCTGAGCATGCTTTTGAAACAATTTACAGACTTAATATGGGAGGACCATTGATTACCCCTGACAATAACACCCTTGGGAGATTTTGGGATCCCGATACAAGCTTCTTAACTTCAAAATCGCTTACTGAGAGATAAGGTTCCATTTTTGCTGATGTCGTCTGACATTGAAAGTTTTGGGCCGAAAAGAATTCTGAGTAGACTTAGAAAGCTTCAAAACTGCGTGAGTCTTCCAAAAAGACTTTTCCATAAATTCAGGGCTGCAAAAGCTTTTTCATGCTGGTTCTTACATTCATTCTGATCTTGCATACTGTTTTAAAACATATCAATATTTATTGTATGCATACATTGCTCTTAGTCCATGAAAAATTAATTGCAGTCCTACTCTGCTTTCATTTGCAAAGCCATCATTCCAGGACTTGATGTAATGGCCATTTGATGATGTGATAGAAAGTTAGAAGAGCAGTGTTGACACTGTAGGTAGTGGTTGATGATGTGATAGAAAGTTAGAAGAGCAGTGTTGACACTGTAGGTAGTGGTTATATGCGCTGGTTATAATGGACAAATCTCACAATAATGGTCTTGTATTTCTATAACTCTGATCTTGACATATTTAGGAACCTGCAATTTCATGGCAATCTCCAAATTATTCTCTAGAATAGAGGTGCACTGAAGTCCATCTTTGTATATTCTAAAGAAGGAGGTCCTATCCCAGCTCGGTCAGGGGGTGACGACATCAGTTCAATGGTCAGGGTGGAAATCTGGGCAGAGTTATAGGCTCTTGGAATTGCCTGGAGGTGTAGAGGAAGAAAGAGACACAAAGAGAATCCTATAATTTGGGTGCAGAGAAAAGAGAGAACCACACAATTGGGCTGTAGAGAAAGAAGTGAATGAAATGGCAGTCATTGTGTGCATTTGCGTGTTGTTTTTATTGTCATTTTATCATAATGGGGTTTCAACTTCACAAGATAACCACCTTATAGACTGTGGATCAAAAGTAACACAACAGTGGGTGGACGGATCTTCACTGCAGATACCCCTCCTCATATATGTCAATTGCCACCAATGAAGGCATCTTTGCTAACACTACAAATTCCAATCTACAGGTCTTTCTGGTATCTATTTGACAGCTAGAGTATTTACTCAGAAGTCATCCTATACCTTCAATATTGGGCACCAAGGCAGACAATGGGTAAGTTTATATTTCTTTCCATTCTCTTATCAAATGTACAATCTTACAAGTGCCATATTTTCAATAGCCACCCAAGACTCTGGTCTATTGTACAATTTCCAAATCCAGAATAGTTCAATTGTGATGAAGGAATATCTCATCAATGTAAATGAACAAACATAACTTTACATTGTTATGGCGCATGCCTTTTTCACCTTTTTCTGAACAGGAGGCGGAGACCAACACAGAGGCAACCCCACCATATTTACTGCCTGTGGGGTGAGCTTGAAAGTGAGGCTGAGCCAGATGTTACCCAAGAGATTGCTGTTCCTGAAAGATGGGACGTGTTGGGACTTGGACAGGCCATGGTAAGTTCCAGTTCTGTTAACTTATAAAATTTTCGTTATAGGGATTGTTGTTATTCTGATTTTGCATATGGTTTTTCTTCTCATGTGGGATAGCCGGATTCTGCTTATGCATGTAGAGCGTTTTCTTTCTGCGTGTTTATGTGTTTATTAGGGGAGGGGAGGGGGATGGTTCTTCTGGGTGTTGTTTATATGAGATTGATATTGTTTGCATTACAGTAATGAATGAAATTCTAAAGTCCTCTCAGACCAATTAGCCTAATGGGCCTGGTAAATATAACATGTAATTTTGTATTTATTAGGAGAATTCAGGGTTGTAGGATTTCGGTCATAATCTAACCCAGATATCTGCAAATTACCTAGAAGGGGTTATGTGGTGCAGAGGAGGTGGACTTGTTACTGGGAGATAGGATGTAGGGGGTACAGGATTTGTTTTGACTCTATCTGCAAATTACCTAGAAGGGGTTATGTGGTGCAGAAGAGGTGGACTTGTTACTGGGAGATAGGATGTAGGGGGTACAGGATTTGTTTTGAGTTGGAGTCAGACTGATTTATGGGTAGATGGTCCATTTTTATGGGTAGATGGTCCATTTGTGGGTTGTGGTTTGTCTGGACTAGCAGTTTGGTGGTTTTGGTTGGTTAGATTGAATAGCCTCTACATATGCATCTATTTTATATCATTGGGGAAAATTCGGCAATATAAAACGATCTGATAAATTTCTGGATAAATTCGGCATTAAGCTCCATGATACACAATTCAAATTTCGAATTTAATCTAAACTTAATTGCAATCTTAGTGAATTTAATATGAATTTATTCGGCAGTTAAGTTTAGGATTTTTATTCGATTTCATCGGTCCAGTCCAAAAGAATTTGTTTGAGAACGTCTTTTATCTAAGAAATTCAGCTAATGAGGTCACTAAGATGGTATAGATACATTGGCTGGTAGCTGTACTCTATGTACATATACCTCGAAGTTCTTTTGGTTCCATGGTATGTATATGTATCATTGATTTTCTTGGTATATGGTATAAGGTTTTGCATTGAAATCGATTTGAATTTGTATTATTTAAAGAGAGTGTGTTGCCTTTGCTCTATTCCACTGTGAATTGTGAACTTAACAAGTTTGTAATCTGTTGACAATACTTGTCTCCTTTTTACCATAAAAGCAGGCTCGTGATTGATGATTTTTTTGTAGTATACAATTTTCATTCAGTAACTGATGGTATCTTAGTGTACTTGCTTTCGGACATGTATGAGCACTGTTAGATCAATATTCCATGGACTTGATTGAAATTTGAGACCTTTTCATTGTTAATAGAGATTTAGGCTTAGGGTGTGCAAATTTATTGAATATATTCTCATTTAGTAAAAAAATAAACATTAATCTTGCTTTGGAATGGGGCTATGAAAATGTGAGGGCAGTAGACAGTGAGTACCAACCATAGGTACATCATGGATTTTGATATCTGTAAACAGTCGTATATCATGAAGTGAGCAGGGTGCCTTGGCGCAGCTCAAAATCTTCATATATGGCTTTCTTAGGCCCAAGAACCTAAAGATTGGAAAAATATATGAGAAAATGTTTCTTGAAGCCACTAAGCCATTTCTAAGAAAGTGGTTTTTTTCTTTCTGGCTTGCTAGGGGTTCTGGACAATCAGGGTAAACCATTGTTGAGTCTGGTGCTTTCAGATCGGTTTGACTGACATGGAAGTTATTCAATTCCCCTATGCAGTTGGAGAGTGCTTTCCAGTGCCAACGATAGAGCCTTTGATACATTATCAAGCTAATCTTATGATGGCTTATTTTAGCCCTAAAGTAATTAAAGAAGCCAAAGACGCAGTGGTTCTTTGCTTATCATCTATTTTTCTTTAAGCAGCCAAAATTGAAGTAAATAAATTCTTCTTTTCAACGTAAGAGCATAATTTTTTTGGCTAGAAGACACTTGCTCTCTTTGTTGGGTGAAAATTATCTTATATATATATATATGTTAACAAATGACATCACGAAAACCAGAAATTCATGTTTATTTGATGATTCCGTCCCTATTTTTTAAACTCTAAAAGTGAGAGTCCTTTCCCTAGTAAAGGGGCTGTCAAATTATTTTATGATGCAAAAAAGATTTGTTTTGGTTGATAGGTGGATTTTTCAGGAATGGTGGAGGATGAGTTTCTAGAGAAGTTGGGACTGCAAAAAGGGGTAAGGAAAGTTGTAAACCATGAAGAGAGGGGAAGAGTTCTTCGAGCAATGGATGGTTGCAGCTTCAAAGCTGCTGCAGGAGGTTCTCTTTCAAACACACTTGTTGCTTTGGCAAGGTTAGGAATGGGATCGAATGGAGAACCTGGCCTTAACGTGGCCATGTCAGGCAGTGTGGGGAGTGACCGCTTGGGAGGGTTTTACAGGTAGTGTTATTACATTTATTATTTTTTTTTTTCAGTATTTTATGTCCTTTATTACTATACATTTGAGTCAGATGTTACAGTAAACTATGCCATCTTTAGGACATCCTGATATATCACAGTCTATGGGAGCTTTTCCCGAAGGCCCCATAGAAAACAAGGTCTTACGAACATTAGTAAATTTTTCTTTCAAGTGTTTTCGTTCTTGTTCCTCACACTAGCATGCATGTGTGAAACCATATCCAATTTAACTCGACTTCAAATGTTTGACTGTAAAGGAAATTATATGTTCATTTGATTATACATTATTCCTTTCACTAAGTTCCTTATGTTTATAGAGCAAAACTACAACGGGAAAATATAAGTTTCCTTTCGATGCCTGTCAAGGATGGAACCATAGGAACTGTGGTCGTCCTTACCACACCGGATGCCCAAAGAGCAATGCTTTCATACCAGGTACCGTTTTCAACACTTCAGCTCTTGACTCAACTTGGAAATTTGATTGGCAAATGAACATTCTCTTGAGTTTTTCTTTATCACTCAAGCTCAGCTGTTCACTCATCTGATGAGCTCATTTTGAAGCTCGGACAATGCCCTTGGTAAATTGTGTAGAGGTTTAGCTGTTTTAATAATTAAATGATAAAATTACATGCCACTTTGTTTGCAAGGCATGTCCTCCATCATAAATTTCGATTCATCTTTATCTGATTTGATTTCCAAATCAAGAATTTTGGTAGTGGAGGGTTACTTGTGGGAGTTTCCTCAGACAATAGATGCTATTGCCCAGGCATGCGAGGCTGCACACAAAAATGGTGTGCTGGTTGTAGTTACCGCAAGTGATGTGTCATGTGTAACAAGGCACCACAAGAAGTTTTGGTATGAATTATATTAAGAAGATTTTGATGTGATCCTCTCTTTGGTGAAATAGAGAACATAAACTCTAGAACTGACATTATATGTAGGACATCTAAGCTATGCATGTTTTTTTTCACAAAAGCAAAGTGAGTGTGTTTGTTTTAGAACTTTGAAAGGATTCTCCTTACCTGGTGTTCATTAATTTATTTGCATTATTTCAAGAAACAACGCCATGGATGTCCCAGTAACAAAGGCAGATTTAGTTGAATGGGGAATTGGTGACCCAGTTCCCTGTAGAGAGTTGAGAATGGTTTCTTTTTTCTATCAAATGGGAAGAAGTGTCAAAGAAAAAAAATGTGTCAGTTCCTTACTATTTGCTTTCGTTTTGTAACATCGTGCCCATGATGTTATTTTGTGCAGGGATATTATAGTTGAGCATGCTGATATTGTGTTTGCAAATAGTAACAAAGCAAGGGCTTTGTGTGGTTTTACTTCAAGCAAAAGTCCAGCGTTAGCTACAAAACACATAAGTTATTATTCTCCCCTTATATCTGTCACAGATGGTGCACGTGGCTCCTACATTGCAGTAAAAGGTGAAGTTATGTACATACCTCCTTCGCCTTGTGTTCCTGTAGATACTTGTGGAGCAGGTGATGCTTATGCAGCTGGAATTTTATATGGAATTTCGAGAGGGTCATCGAATTTGAAAGGCATGGGTAATTTAGCTGCCAGAGTTGCTGCAGTAGTTGTAGGTCAACAAGGGACCAGGCTTAAGGAAGAAGATGCCACTGAGCTAGCCAAAATCTTTTCACATTCTTTGTTTTCCAATAACCAGATTACAGATATGTGTACAGATATTCAATCAAATCAAATTTCAAGTATTTGAAGAGGGAAAACTGAAACAATTGAAGTTTCCTACGTTTCCTGAAAGATTTTGAAGGATGACAGTTCTAAATTATACTCAATTTTCATCTTAGGACTGCTGGTTGCGGTAGGCTGTACTTGTTGGATAAAACATGTGTCTGTCCGTGCTGAAAAGACAGTTGAAGCCATCTATATATGAAAACTAACATGTACTTACCATAATTGATTTTTTAATAACATATGCATTTTAGGTGGAAATCTATTAACATTCCTTGTATGGTCTATTCAGATTTCTGAGGTATAAAGATGTAATGAAACTTATAAGACTTACTAATTGAATGTCTATATGGATGATCTCATACTCCATGATAAATGAAAGCTTACCACTAACTACTACTTCTGAGTGTAGGAAGCAAATGGATTCATACTTCGAATAAATGTGAAATGTCAATGAAGAATGAATGAGTGTTGATTGAGGGACACTTTGGCAAAGATAATAAGAAATTCCGATACTTGAAAACATGATGTTTGAAGTATCCAGTCCGATTAATGTGAAACTAATAACTTAGAGCTCTTAGCAGTTGGGTATAACTTATATTTTATAGTGTTTCTATGCAAGAACAAAATTTCACCGTGGCCCATCCTGCAAATATGTAGGGTTTTTTACGGTGTAGTGGGTTAGCTCACTTGGTTCAAGCACACTGTTTCAAGGCAGAGTTCACCATCAGGTGCCTGGTTCTAGTCCCATTGAGATTTGAGTTTGTCTGAGTCTTGCTGGGTTACTAGCCACTATTCTATCTGCATATTCTGGAACAGGGAGGGATCTGGCTTGTATGATGCTATTCAACAAATCTTAAAGTAAACTTAGGGACTTGGATAGGTAAATGTGGCTTGGTGGTTGAGACACTCTCTATCTGCATATTTTGGAAAGAGGGAGGGATCTAGCTTGTATGATTCTATTCAACAAATCTTAAACTAAGTAAACTTAGGGACGTGGATAGGTAAATATGATTCTATGGTCGTACATAAACTTAGGGACTTGGATAGGTAAAGATGATGTTATGCGATGTTGAAAGATCTCTGCAAATACTAAATACTAAATTTACACTTATGAAATAAGCTCATCTATTTGTAAAGCAAACAACTTAATTCCAGTAACAATGTGATTATACATATATGAAATTGTGCATTTCAATCTGCGCTAGTCTGTTGAAAAGCCTTTGAATCTATATGTAGGTACTAAATTTACATATATGAAATGAGCTCATCTACTTGTAAAGCAAGCAGTTTAATTCCAGTAACAAGGTAATTATACATGTATGAAATGATGCATTTCAATCTGTGCTAATATGTTGAAAAGCCTTTGAATCACTATGTTACATGCAGTGTGGTGTTTTGATAGGTCCTGATCTTTCTACCATATTTCAGTAACTATCGGGTAAAATATAGTCCATTCCAAAGCCTTAAAATGACTCCAAATTCCATAAAGTTCTGAGCTTCCGCAATATTGATGTCAGAGCTAGAACATTACATGATTATTAAACCCTGCACCAATGTTTTAAAATCTTGACTCCAAAGTTGATAAATTTCTGAAGTTTCCCACATTGTTCTGAAACCTAGAATAATATATATGCTTTTTCTTAAGCCTGCAACAACAATAGTCAGACTGCTTACAATGCCTAGCTTCTCATCCTTTTGCGTTTATTCATGTACTTGTTAGATTGGGAAAAAATAATCCAATAATTCCTTTGCGTTTGTCAATGCCATTGAAGTTGTTTCTGTGCCGAACACTCTTGTTTCAGACATAGCTCAAGCTGTGCGCCTGCCTAATACTTACAGTGGTCTATCTGAGCATGCTTTTGAAACAATTTACAGACTTAATTGGGAGGACCATTGATTACCCCTGACAATGAAGCATAGATTGTCTGCCGGTTCCATTTGGGTGTAAACACCGATTTGCACGAACCAGTAGGGAAGAACTTCCATTTTATAAATCGAATACAGGGCAGGGCGGGGCAATGAGGGATTTACAAACAATAATACCATTGTATACCATTATTCAAAATTGGACAAACTTTGAAATTCATCCTGTGACTACGTTTAGCTTCAAAGTCGTGCCGACAAAGTTGAATTGAATGGCTCCAAAAATAGAATTTTAGAAAACGATGCCATCACACGCCATTGCCATTCCCTCCGTCTGCAAACACAAGGAGTCCAATCATAGTCGAATTCTAGTGTGAGCCTGACCAGCAAGGTCAATAGCAACGGAACCTCTTTCTAATAGCTATTGTTTCAGATTATAGCAGATCTCCCCTGCCTTTCTTCTGTTCATCGCTCGGAGCTATTAATCAAATAATAGTAAGGGGGCTTTTGAAAGAGAAAGAATGCCAAAGGGCATGGGGATGGGAATTACGATGGGCTCAGAGAGAATGCTAGCAGGCCCCCCGAGTCGAGAGAATGGGGGGTGTTCAGACTGCTGCTGGAAGGGATTAATGGCACACGGCAAAATGCCAAAACCGTTTGGGCAACCCATTTGAATCATCAATGGCTGAAATTGTTGCAATCGTCTAACACATAATCCTGTGGCTTACAAGATGACAGGTAAGCAAAGAGGGGAGTTGATTTCAGAGAGAAACGGCGTAATTATAATATATAAATAATTTCTAAATGTTATAGGTATTAATTTATAATAAATATCAAAGTATTTTATTTAAATATATATTTTAAATGGTTAAAATTAATATAATTATAAGAATTAATTAGATTGTAATTTTATTTAAAATTATTATTATTATTAATGATAAAAAGAATTCTAGTCAAGTCTTACTAGCACAACGGGTTGAGGATATGCCTCATTAGCAAAGCGACCAAGGAAGACATGCTAAAAAATAAGTGCTCGTGTGACCGATAGTGACTTTGACTGTTGCAGCTCCTCAAGCCACTGGTTAAACCTAGAAGATCCCACAACTTGACAAACAAATAAAAACAATAGAAGGAATTGTCCCATAGGTCAAGCTTGGGTGCGATCCCTGAGTGACTTTGACTGTCCGGGATCCTGAGGCCACAGGTTAAGCTTGGAGGATCGCCCACAACTTGACAAAAAATCCTCCAACTTGACAAAAAAAAACGATAAAAAGAATTGTCCCATAGGTCAAGCCTAAAGCATAACAAACAACTTGAGAGACAAAAAAACAATAGAAAAAATTGTCCTTGGATTTTAATTTTCTTAGACTAAGTGTTCTGTCGATTTTCTTGGTTTCCCTTTTTATTTCCTTAATTTTATTTTCTTCTCGCTTTTCTCTCCATTAAGTTGATTGGTTACTCCTCTCTTTTATGGATTTATTTCCCTTTTGCTATATGAAATTATTTTATATTTATTTTATGTTTTCTTAATTTTAATAATTTATATTCTCTTATTTATTAAGTTTTAGAATATGAATAAGATCTCTAATTATTTTAATTTTTCTTCATTTTATGAAAAGCTAATTAATTTCCATTTTATACCTATATAATTTAATTTTCCCTCATTTTAAATTAGTCAAAAGTTAGTTTTAAATCTTCTGTTAAAATTTAGTTTATTTATTTTTGTTCATTTATATTACAATTCAATATTAATTTTTTTAGAATAATAAATCTTCTGTTAAAATTTAGTTTATTTATTTTTATTCATTTATATTACAATTCAATATTTTTTTTAGAATAATAGTATTTATATTTGAGTTATATTCGTTGGACTTTAATCAAATTTTAAATTTTAAAAAATAATACGATCTTTCATTATTTTAATTTTCTTTTTATTGATAATAATTTTCATATATATTATATATAGATATAAAATATAGATTATTTATATTATTATTTAATAGATAATAATATTTATAATAGATTAAATTTATTTTTCTGATATAGTACTTTTTTAGCCATTAAAATGTTCAGTTTATCTATTTAATGAGATGAATTGATTTTTCATTTTACCTTGATGATGAATTACACTGCATTAATTCCTTGATATAATTAATATCGAATTTTTTTATAATATTGATATATATAAAAAAAAATTAAATTCGATAATTGCAACCCTATATGGAAGAGCCATTGCAATTAAAGTTTATCAATTTTTAACAGACATACTACTGTCATTGCAATTAAAGTTTATCAATTTTTAACAGACATACTAGCAGGTATTTAAGATGAAATCAGATCTGACTTTCCTTAAAAAATATAGATATTTTTCTCGCCTTCCTGCATTCGCCCAAATTAAGCATAGCCTCAATAATCCAAGAAACCATCGTGTTTTCTGAAGGCATGTATTACCTTGTTACGTTCTGAAATATGCAGAATAAGAAGTGGTCTTGATCGCCTCCCTCGACATCTTCGTTCTTTGCATTTAGAGCTCTCTGGTATTATTTCTGGCACCTTGTGGTTAAGGATCGACGTATGTTCGACTCTTAAATCTATGCGGATGGAGGATATCCGGAAGAATAAGCAATCTTCAAATTTTCTTGAATAAGCAATCTTCAAATTTTCTTAAGTTATCGGGCACTGCTGCTCATAATGTTCATTATGCTCATTGTTTCTCCGCCATCTAGTGTCAATGATTCGTCAAGTTCTCTTTTTCGGTAGTCTTCAAGTGGCGTCGACAGATCCAAGGGTAGTTGCATAGCTCTTGTACTTCCGTTTCAGATTCATCCTCATGGCCTTCCGATTCCATTTCCTCCTCCCTAGCCCATTGAAGTTGGTTCTCCTTCCTATTCCAACACTTTAAGCGGTTCCTGGTCTCGTTCTCCCGATCGAGAGTTTTTTCGTTGTTTGACAGCTCATCCCTTGTGCATGGCTCCTCATCGCAGACAAGAAACCCTTTTTCCGAAATCGTTAGTTTTCTTGACACAGACCAAGCCGTTGACCCTCTCCCCTCGAGCTCTTCCCATCTCCCTTCTCAACCTGATCTTATCCGTTCCCATCCTGGCTCCTCGTCTACTTTCTCGGGCCCCCTTCCTTTGTAGGTTGATAAAACGTGAATATTAATAAACTAGAAGTTATTAATATATGTAATTATAATAATAATAATAATAATAAACAACTTAATATTAATAATATTAAGAGTTGTAATAGTAATGATGATGATAAGGAGTGAAGAAAATAACATGTATAGTAATAATAATTAAGATGATGAAGAACTTGATAATAATAATATTCATCTTTCTCTCAATAATAAGGTAGTCAATCTTTTGAAATTTTCCTTTGCCCCTTCAATCTTTAGTCTTTTAGAGAAAGGACTAAATTCTGCCTTGTTCTTAAGAAAATCTTGGTGGCTGATATTACGTGTGACATTGAATATAGGATTAAAGACTTACCGGATAATACAAAAGATATTATTTGGAAATACTATGTTGTTATCCTTAGGAGAGTTAAGCCGTCTAAGTATAGCATTAGCAAAGATCAGTTTGACACCCTCAAATCTTTGAACACAAATAAGGACATCATTGTCTTGTGAGCTGACAAAGGTGGGGCCTCTGTTATCCTTGATAAGAAGGGTTATTGGATGAATATGTTGGATCACCTGTCTAATAGCGAAAGCGACAGTAAGCTTGACAAGAATCCCTTGAAGAGGATCCCCAGAGAAATTGCTCTAGCTATAAAGTCTAGTAGCATTGTTGGCTCCTTTAGCCATAAACTTATCAAAATAAGATCTATGGGCTTCCAAATATCCATAAGGATGGCCACACCCTTAGATCCATTTTCATCACCATAGGAGAGGCAACCTATCTTATGGCTAAATATTTAGCCATGAAGCTTAAGCCCCTCCTTGGCCTTACGGAGTTCTTCGTCAAAGACTCATTTTAGTTTGTTAAAAACATGAGGTTTGATCCTCGAGACAATATTGTTAGCTTTGATGTAGTTTCTTTCTACACCAACATCCCCATTAAGGAAGCCATTGAGGTTATCTATCGTCTCACTGATCCTGACTCCATTGAATTAGTCTAGATCTCCCTTTCTTCCACTTTTTTCTGCTTCAAAGGGGAATTCTGTGAAGAAACCTATGGTGTGCCCATGGGCTCCCCCTTGTCCCCTATTGTAGCTAATTTGTTTATGGAAAACTTTGAATCCAAAGCCTTGGTGTTAACTCTATTTAAGCCTAACTTTTGGAAGATATTTGTGGACGTCGCCTGTGCCACATGGCCCCATGGTCCTGAAAAGTTAGATCTCCTTTTCCAGCATCTCAATAATCAATCTGACCCCATAACATTTACCATGGAGCTTGAAGTTAGTGATTGTCTTCATTTCCTTGATGTCCTAATTTCGAGAAAGGATGATGGCGCTTTCTCCCAACAACTATTTCATATGAAGACTCATATTGAGAAATATCTCCATGCTAAATCTCATCATTTCCCTTCTCAAAAGCTAGGTGTTCTTAACATGTTAACTACTCGTGCCCTGAGAATTTCTGACAAAGGCCGACTCTCTAAAGAGAAAACCCATCTCCTCAATGTTTTCATTAATAATGTCGATAGTAGGCATCAAGGTCTTAAAGCTTTCTTCAAAGCTAGCAAAGGTCTCAAATTTAAGAAAGAACCCAAAGATCGTATTCCATGGGTACACCTCCCTTTCATCCAAGGGACCACAGACAAGATCACGAGAATCCGAGGAAGCATAACGTTCTCTCAACCTTCAGAGCTCTCAACACCATTAGAAGCTCCTTGAAATCTGTTGAAGACCCATTGGACCCCATGGACATGAAAGTTTTTTATCTTATCCCATGTTCTTGTGGGATCACTTACAATGGTGAAACTAGTCTGTCCATTAATCATAGGATTAAGGAACACGTAGCTGACATTAAACATCGGAGGACCCGCTCTTTAGCTTTAGTTTAGCATGTTGAGAAAGCAAAGAATCATATATCCATTGAAAAGACTAAATTTATTGCAAAGGTTTCTCATTGTCATCACTGTAAGTTTACGAAAGCAATTGAAATTGTAAAGATGTCAAGTACTTTAAATTGGGATTATGGATAGAAAATTAGCATTTGTTGGATCCCTGCCCTTTCCTCTTAGTTTTCATTTCCTAGTCTAGGTGTTCTATCGATTTTCTTGGTTTCCCTTTTCATTTCCTTAATTTTATTTTCTTCTCGTTTCTCTCCATTAACTTTATTGATTACTCTTTGTTTCCCTTTATCAATTTATTTCCCTTTTTGATATATGAATTTTTATTATTATTTATTTTATAGTTCTTTTTGACTTTAGTAATTTATAATCTCCTATTTTTGAAACTTTAGAAAATGTATAAGATTTGTCGTTATTTTAATTTTCTTGTTTTTCCTCACACTCTCATCCACCTGCCTCCTCACTCATTTTCTATTATATACTTTTAATATAATTTTATTTTCTTAAAAGAATGATTTTCACTTAGTTAAGTGAGTTAAAGTTAAATTTGGAACTTTCATTAAAAATCTATCTGTTTTATTTATTTTATTCATAATATTAATTTAAATATTTTATTTTTCCTTAAATAATATATTTACATTAAATTATATTTTTTCATTTTAATCAATTTAATTAACTTTATCTGAATCAGATTTACCGTATTTTAATTTACAATTTTATGAGAAGGTTTTATTAATTTTCCCATTCCCATATATAAGTAAGCAAGAAAATTGATTTTCCAATTTTATGTGAGTTAATTTCAAGATTAAAATTTATTTATTTATATTCTTTTATATTACTATTTAATATTAATTTTTTTGGATAGTAATATTTACATTAGGTTATATTTGTTTGATTTTAATTAAATGATGAAAATTAACTTATTTTTTATTTTCTCATGAGTCTATAGTAATGTTTTCATGCAACTATTTTTATAGCCGTTAAAATGTTCAATCATATATTTAATCCGCTACCATGATATGATTCTTTATCTTGCCTTGTCGATGAACCCACACTGATTAGTTCCAAACCCAAATATTTATTGATGTGATTAATATCTAAAAATTCTTTTTATACTAATTTATACATTTTTAAAAATACATCTGATATGATTCTTAACCATGGAAGTTCACCCCCACATTACCATGGAGATTCTTAATATGTAAATAGGCTTTATT
>APFE030879056.1:10542-36888 GCA_000404065.3 Pinus taeda
TGCGGTACCGCAGACAATGCTAGGAGAAAGTGTGAAACCAGGATTTAAGATATTTTTAAGGTCTTTCTCCCATTTTCAAGGCTTGACATGAAGAGCTGAGGCTTAAGACTTGCAAAGGAGGTATGTATGAGTGGTGATGGACTCACACAAACTATAGAAAGTCATGGTGACAATTTTTTGTGTAACACCATGTGTTAGTACAATCATCTTAAAACAAGATCATTGAAACACACACTTATATTATGCAATTCATAAAACATTCAAACAACTTAAAAGCATACCATGTTAAATAAATCAACTAGACGACATAATAGGCACCAAACACTCAAACACCAAATGGATGTCATAATCAAACAATCAAGCACGAGGTAGATTCCATACACAAGTTCATACCCTAATGTATCTCAGAGGGGGAAATCTTTTCTACACAATCAATCCATATTAGCACGATATATCTTCAGAATATATTAACTTGAACATAAATAAGATCATGATATCCAAAAATTCATTAACTAATATGTTTACATCATAATTCATATACATTATTAGTTATTCATAGTAATCACCTATGTACGAATAGTCTATATTAGTACAACACAATGCAACATGATAAATCGACTCATACCTGAATGTCGTAACCCTAACTATCTGCATAGGTCAAACCAGGTTAACACAATACATATAACATCAACATCTTCAATGAAATGAGCATAATCATTAGGCATATGACCAATCCAAATCACCACATCAAGATTTCAATCAAATAACCCTAATAATCAAGTTAATAGAATATAAAAACAATAAGCTATATATCATTCTCATCAACAATATATAACATAATCATCAAGTTATCTAACATGCACAACAAAAGCAATGCATACAACCATAGGTGACTATCATTCATTACTATCTGACACATGTGCATATAAATACACTAACCATCTAACGTATATCATGAATGTAACCATAACATTAAATACATGTTCATAAACCTAATTTATATAACCCTAGTGCATATAATAATCCTTAACTTACGTACCTGCATGCCAAACATACCATACCTGTATGATGATCTGCTCTTATCCCAAAGTCTAATGCCACAATATCATTATAATGGTCTGCATCTCCTGCACTATCTCAGCCAACACATTATCATCATAACAACCAACAACATCATGATGGCCTACATTGCATACAATGACTTCACAAGGCATGTTTGACCTGCCATACATGCCTAATCATAACCAAGACCATACATGCATAACAACCGCATATACACACATAAAAAATGAGTACCAAACCATATACATATAATTCTAGTTGGAGTCCAGTCATCAATGCATGACCATATCAACTACATAAACCATGACCTCATGCATGACAACAACCATTACTCCATTGTACACATTGCCACATGCAACCAACATTATGCATAAGCAATGCCAAATCAAATACACCTATGAATAAACGTATGTAGTTGAACATAAGTGATCAAATCTTTTAATCAACCTACAAGACTGATACATGTAATTAAAATATTCAAAAATGTAACCTAACATACAAGGATGTAAGTAGGTATCATGAAATCAACATGTATGTGACATATAATCCATACATAGTCAATCACATACTTATTTCAAATACATTTCATGAAATCAATATCAAATTCTCCATGACAACCATACTACAACCATACCAATCATCAAGCTAATGCAACAAGCATATGAAATGCAAGTATTAAAGACACACATGCAACTAACATGCATGCATGACCAACACAAATTCAACCCATTCAGTCCGAGAGTTGAACCATGCTCTGATACCACTCTTTCACACCCTCCTCCCACATCTACCCAAGCAACTGGCCAGCCGAGGTAAACATGCGACAAGAGGCCACTATGATAAGATTCAACCTCCTTCGTGACTTTCAGGATATGGAATCGACGAAACATCATATACAGTCATCCAACTTCATCCAAATAACCTTTAAGAGACAAGACAGCCACTCAGACTGCCTATCCCTGGGTCCCACTACTGTTTGAGAGACTTAAGGGTGGGGTAACGCTCCCTAGACACTACCGAGATGAGTTAGTTTTAGGACTAATTCTCCCCAGACACTACCCGGGTGCTTTAAAATGCTTCCCAGACACTGCCTAGGCGAGTTAGTCTCAACACTAATGCTAGCATTCCAGGATTTGAGCCACCTTTTTCGGCCTAGAGCCCAAGACAATGCCCAGAATGGGATGATCATTTAGAATTGGTAAGGATACAAAAGCAATAATATGAAAAAAAATCATAACTAGACCCCTACTTGCCATGATAGGAATTTCGCCAAACATATCATCAACATGTAACCTACTGGTGTAAACAACATAATTAAGTGTAGGGATCCCATACTTATATGAGAATCTCTATGAACCATTATTCCCTCATGCCATTTGTTGCATTATCCTCCATTAACTCATAAACACATTATCCATTCACATACAAGTAAAAACATGGTGAACCATATATAGCTACTATCATGAAATGTGCATATAACCAGCATAATAGCAACAAAAATACAACAAACATATTAGCCATCAAATCCATAAATACATCACTACCTTTACACATGAAAATCAAGGGAATGGATTTCTCATTAATGAATAAAATGAACCAACTGGAGATGGGACTACCATGTTCCACCCGACCGTAGAATGGCTGAGCCAAATATCTCTTTAGCCATTCACCCCCATGCCGTATTCCAAGCATGAATGTGCGATCTCATAGAACACATCAATAAAAACTGATCTAGGTCTTGCAGAGGCCATCCACCTCAACCCATCAAACAATGATTCCACCTCATAGTTGGACATCACCAAAAACCATCATGAGATTGGTCTCCATCCAAGTCTTCCAAGGTTTCCAGAGCGTTTGTCCAACCAAGGCTTCCAGAACTAGTAAGTCAACCCACAGCTTATGTAGGGCTTCCAGATCGTTTGTCCAACCAAGGCTTCCAGGACCAGTAACTCAAACCACCAAGGGCTTCCACAGTGTTTTTCCAACCAAGGCTTCCAGGACTAGTAACTCAACCCAAGCTATTACAGGGCTTCCAAAGCATTTGTTCGACTAGGCCTTCCAGGACTAGTAACTCAACACAAGCTATGGAAACATGAGAACCAACCAAAACAAAGCAATGAAAGTAAACCCACAATCACCATGGCTATCTATGAAATAACAAGGCTAGGTAATCCACTATCGATCCAAGCAATCCTCCATGCCAGTGATAGATCACAACCAAGAAACCACATGCATGTTCCATGCATGCCAAAACAAAGGAAGAAACCATACATGCAACTCGATACCTATAAGAAAATATGATGTAGTTGTTGATGTCGATGCCCTCTTGTGCTTTCCTCCTCTTCCTTTGCCTTCCTTCCCTAAGAAGCCAAGTATGCCACACCCTCTAAGAGTGCTCCAAGAAAACTCTAAGTAGCCAAGAGTATGAGAAAGAGAAAGAAAATTGAGAGAGCTCCAAATTGAACTTAAAAAAGCTTACCAACTAATCCTCATAAGCCTTTTTATGAATGAGGCCTCTATTTTCTTCATTTTCCATTATTTTATTTCATTTTCCTCCTCACATGCAACCTATGAACTTTCACCTTCTTTTTCTCCTAATTTCCATTATTTTAATAAATAATTGTGCCAAAATGCCTTTTAATGCCTTAACCATTGTCTTTGCCAATTTCCTTATCCATAAGAAATCAAATGAACAGCCCCCTAGGATGTCTTAGCCAACATTTAGCTTGGAATATGTGTCCTAGTCATCCGTGGTTATTGTTTTTAACATTTATTACATGGAATTTTCACCAGGGCTGTTACAAACACTTTCTTCAGAAACTTCAGATCTCTCTAGTTTCTCAGCAAAAATGGATATCTGTTCCAATTTCTGTATCAAAGAATTAACTTCGGGGGACTCTAGAGTGTAATATGTAGGGGATGGCTGCCTTACTACTTTAGGAGATGAGGTAGATGCTTCTACAACTTCAGATTTCTGATCAAGAGATTTTGAATGAGTTTCAGAAGGTGTAGAAATGGTGGAGGGTTTTTGATTCTTATGAATGCTTTTTGAATAATCTTCAGGTTTATATGCCATTCACAGTTGAAGGCCCTCATTCTAGCGCCAAAATGTTGCGGCATCAGAATTCTGCTACCGAAACATGGGGGATAACATCCCAGCCCAGACCTTAAGGCAGCTCCTTTTCCATTTAATGTGTGGCTCCGACTGGGATAGTGAGACCAGTTTTCCAGTGTGGGTTTGAAGATGAGAGTGGGTAGTTCATGAGTGTTTTGCAATAGAATAATGATAATCTAAATGACCTATTCTATGATGCAATTCTCTAACTAGCTTATTCTTATATAAACCATTGTATTTCTGTGTGGTATGTGATCTACAAAGAAATATGTTTAACATGTGATAATAAAGATTGAACACAATTAAACAAAGATGAAAACGTAAAAGATAATTCCTTTGACTAAATAGTTAGTCAAAGAAATTTATAAAATATATCGCATATATGATGAGTTATCTATGAAAATCACAATTCCAACTAGGTATCATACAAAAGTGCAATTAACACTTAAGAGAAACAATAAATCTCACATATAATTCATGATAGTAAAGTTTTGCCACTAATTAAATGTAAATTGAATCAATCATACAGGATAATAGTACCATATGTGTGAATTCCATCTCATTTGACAAATGGCATAGACCAACTTCTTTCTTCAAATCAAATTGTCTCCCAAGAATAGAAAAGGACATCAACAATGGAAAGTAGTCTGATACCTAAAGGAAATGATCATGTTCCATAATTACACCAAAGCATTCACAAACTTACAATAGTGAGTTCTTTGCAAATGTTTTTGATAAAATTCTGGACCTTTCTCTAAATGCATGAGAAGGGTATAAATAATATTCTAACTAATATGCCTAAAATAGATTATACAAAATTTGAGGAGGTTTCAAACAAACTTCCTCCTAACTAGGTAACTAACTCCAAAAATAAACATAGACTAAATGAATAGAACTAAGTGGATGACTTGGTGTCTGCCATCTTGTCCTTTAAATCAAAAATATCGGTCATCAATTGAATTTGAGGACGTGCCCCGAAATGTGTCCTAAGTTGCTCTGTGAAGATCACATCGGTGAGTGGTGGAAGCATCCACTGAGTCGTATGAAGGGAACGGTTGAGAGCCATAATTTGGCTATGTGGGTTAACAAGATACTACCAACACGACTCCTAGTTGGTCATGGTTAGTTTTGTAATTGCTTCTCTTTGATTCCCCGCCTTTTCTTACCAACCTTTATACAGAGCATTTAAATCGAGTATTTCTTTCTTATTACCTTGTTTAATGAGATTGGTGGTGAAAAGGATGTGATTCACTTCCTTAATCATATTCTTTGATACCCTGGCTACCCTTGCGACTGCTAGCTCGGCATGTTTGATTCTCGAATCCCAATCCATGAAGAGAATATCTTTATGATTTTCCTCAATCTCGGGTGGATTGCCTTTCCTTCCATCTTCTATTTCCTTCCATTTGATGAACTCAGATATTCTGGTGTTTGAATCGTTGAACTTCATTCTCTGTTTGATTGCCTTATCTGTCAGCTGGTCGCTAGTAGTCAGATAGGGACTAACATGTGACATCTTGTGCAAGAAATACTCTTGTTTTTTCACCATAAGGGAATTTAATTCCAAGGCCTCTTTAATAAACCCCTTAGTAGTCAAAACATCCTTGTATCTTTCCATGGATTGCTGCATTTCATGGAGTTGCATGTTTTTGGCAAATATATTGACTTCATGGCTTATTTTCAAGACCTCCATGTCTTACTACAATTATGCAAGCTGCTCAGCCACCTACCTGTTTGAGCTTGCTTTCTCTACCTCAAGCTCTTGTTTGAGCTGCACAATCCTCTCCTCTTTTTCCCTTACTAAAGTAGAGACTTTAGTAGCCTTATCCATAGTGGCTAATGCATATGATCCTATGAATTGTGATAGTCTAGTTAAGTTCTCGACTGGATTGAAAGGAATGTCCTTCCAAACAACATCCATCGGCTTGTTTCCAAGTGGGAATTCAAGTGTATCTACCCTTCTCCCTTTTCTCTACCTTCTAACTACAACCTTGTGGAGAGGGCTATAGAACACATCAAGTTGAGGTATTTCAGTTACTTGCAGAACACTTTTTGATGTGGGCATATAAGGGTTAATTTCAGTTTGCTAGGATGTTGCTACTTGTTCCTCCATAGGCTTGGATTGTTTGTTAATAGACTTGGGCTATGTATCCTTATCAACATGCAGAGGAGTTTTACATTCCTATATTTCTTGTGTATTTGTGGCTTTGGGAGTGCCTTGCAATTTTTGATTAAACTGATCCCACTCCTGCTCCAAACTACTACCTCTGACCTCTCAACTGACCTCTATAGTTGGGGTGCTCATCACTTGTTTCTTAGCTTACTTCCGGCTAGACTCAGTTGTGTTATCTGTGTCTTGAGGTTTCTCTGTGTTTGGTGTCTTCTTAGTGTTTACCTGAGAGTCTATTTGAGAACTAGGACGTCCACTATGAACAGTGACACTTGGTTTAGGCTTATCCTTGGGCTCTAATAGATGCATTGGGATCACTTGGAGTCTCTCATTTCTGAATTCCTGAAAGCTTTGAAAATATTCAGGTTTCAGTTTCACCTTTGCCCATTTGAACGCTTGTTGGAAGGATACGATTGACTGTAACAAGTCTTCAAACTAATTATCTTCATGGTTGTATGGCTTGAGCTTTACTCCAATAGTGACATTATACGCCACTTTGTTTGGATCAAATTTCCTCTTATGCAACGTATGTAGCCCGAGGGCTTCCATATATGCTCATTCCTTAGTAACATGAACAAAATTCGCTAAAGAAAAAGAACCACATTTGACAGGGAAAGGGGGCCATAATGACTTCTTGTCATCTTTGAGAACTTTAGTTAGGCCTCTTCCCACTGTTTGGTAGGCAATCTCTCTTGCTAGTAATTTATCAGAAACATATAAAGGAAGGACATGTGGATCAGTTGTGCTACCAAAAACCCTAATGTAGGTGAACCATTCTTCAATGAAATATTTTCCGATAGTAAGCAGGTTTGTTGTGGATTCTTGGGAAAACCTAGGGGCTTTCTTATTAAAAATTATTCGATGTAGGGGGAACACAACAACATGAAATATCTTATAGAAGTGAGGTATGTAATGCAATTCCCATATTTTTTTATGACTGAGATGGATTGGGCAGGGGTCCTGTAAGGTCCATTTCCAACCCATGGTTGGAAATGTCATGCAAAAACAAATAGCATCCATAATGTAGGAACTAAAATAGAATGGAGGGAGGTTATCTGAAGAGGAGGATTTCTTCTGTTGATATTCGGTAATGGTGATGGCTAGGTTGTCAGATATGATGGAAGGCCAATTCATGATATGGGAATTAACACAGGCAAATCATTGGAATCCATTCTATTGAAAACTTAGTATTATTGGGTAGCCCATACAATCTACATAACATGGCTACTGCATAATTGTAGGGGTTTTCCAAAGAAGCTATAGCATACATACCCGATTTGTCATATTTGAACTTGTTGTCCAACACTCTCCAACCCTGAATTATCTTGAAGGGGTCTGGGTTCTTCCTTGCGAAGTTAGCCACAAATGTGTTGTCGTAGATATCCTACGAGTCAGGTATGTGGTACATTTTGTTCAAGTCCTCTTCTTTGAATGACGCTATGAGCTCCATTCTGGAATTATTGAATTGCTTATCTTCCATGATAGTTTTTTATCACCCACCTGATCATATCCATGTATTGGAGGATTTTAGCTCTTGCTCCCATCCTATGAAGGAAAGGATAGGAAACATCTCTGTATTGAAGTCTTCAAGGCCTTATTGAGTCAGGTGTTGCTCTTGTGATAGTGATTTTAGGGCATTCGTCCTCTAGCCTATTGTAAATCACTTCCCAAGTTGTTGTGCCTCCAGCAGCATCACAAACTGTATCAGCGAAGATAGGAGCCATCTCTGTAAACTCAGATTCAATAATGCTCTGCCTACTTTGTTTCTGCATCACCTTTCTTAGTGACATGTCTTTTGTAGCTTGCCTGAAATAGACAAGATATATCAGCGTATACAATATTAGGCAATTAAGATTGAAATCTTCTCTGAAATGACTTTGGATCATGAGAAATTTTTAGTGAGATACTCAATGTTAACTACCCATAACCTGGAAAATAATTATCCTTCCTCGGGCTGCTAAATATTTATTAACCTGTCAATTAGTTTTTTTTGGTATTTAAAACGTAATTATTTCACATGTTTTACCACTCTTAATTGTGCATCGCAATCTTTAAAGGGATATAGTATAATGCTATCAGATGCATCAAGCAAAATGCGATTGCGGATATCGCAATATCACATTTTGAAAATCTATAACGGTCATTCTAATGGCATGGTTAAGTTTCTTGCAAACTCTGCGAAGTGCGAAATGTGATTTCCAAATAACAAGTTGTTATCGGGTTATCGCAATGGGAGACCTAATCGCAAATCGCAAATTTTTAAAGCTTTTTTAAGATATTCATGCAGAAATTGCGATTTGTGATGTGGATTTCATCCTTAGTTCATTTTGCAAGGTTTTTCTATGTATTTTATTAGACTTAGGTATTATTATCCTAACCCTCAAAATTTAAAAAGGGTCCCCATTTATAACTCTAACCTTAAGTATTGTTATTTATAAATGGGGGGGTTTTTTTGTAGTACAACACTATGTATGAGGTAAAGGCTCTCAGTTGAATGTCTCCTACATATGGCAATGGGTTAAATGGTTGATCACAGCCCAGAAAGTAGTAATGCATGTTCAACTCGCACAAAAAATGTCGATCCACAATATTGTGGCATCTCATGATGCACAAAAACTGCATTGAATCTTCCATATCATGGCTAAGCTCCTAGCGGACACTTTCTAAACAAAAGAATAGATATTGTGCATGGAGGAACAAGGCATAGCTATGAGTAGGGGGGAGGCAAGACATTGATTGTTGTGCCAAGGTAAACATCTCTTCCTTATCAATCTTTAATAGCATCACTTGTTCTTTGACTCCCTTAATTCGATTCTGATGTTTATCCTACTTCCGCTTTTCCTTCTATTTGTTCTATATAGCCAGAGACTATTTTCACAGCTTGCTCACAATTTTGTATTATTCCTTCCTGGTGTGCTTCTAAAGGAATGGTCCCTCATTGAAAGTGAGCTTTTGTAGCTTGCCACTTCTAAATTTCTATAGACATGACAAACTCCCGTGCCTCAATCATATGCAAAAATGACCTTATATGCATAGTTTCTGAAGTTGTTGGCCGTATCATCGATCTATGTTGCCACTAAAATAGTTTTAGGTCGAGGCTTCGCAACATTTTTCTTGTGCTTTCTCACTCTTCTTCGTAAGTGTCGCATTCATTTCCTCAATTTCATGATTTCTGTTTTCAACTGCATATTCTCTCTTAATTATGCCTAATATCTTTCCTTAAGAGGGGGTCCCCTTTTCAAACATTGCTCGATAAACTCTTGTTTCACAGCTACTTCTTCCGTAGGTATCACAGCAGGTCCAAGGCTTGGTAGGTTGACATTGACAAAATCGTCAACCGGTTCTTGTTTTACTCTGATTTCTTCTATTTGTTCCTCAACTTGAGGAATAGCCCTGCCATCTCCTTCTTTAGGTATTAGGACCTTTACAACTTCCCTCTATGATTCTGGATTCACTGCAGGGTCTTGTGGGGTAGTGTCTTTGACACCCTCCTCTTGTAGTTTCTTTGCTGCCCAACCGTCCTATTCCACTTGTACAGGAATAGTTCCTACCCCTTGCGAGTTAGTTTCGTGAGTAACATCCTCTTCCATTTGCTTGGGAATGGTTTCTAACCCTAGTTGGTTAGCCTGATCAGCAACATCATCTTCCATCTGCTCAGGAATGGTTTCTAACCCTTGTGGGTTAGTCTAATCAGCAAAATCCTCTTCCATCTACTCAGGAATGGTCTCTGTAGAAGTAGTACCGACCATTTCTTCTTAACTTTGTCCTTCAGTTGGCACTAGTTGTTATGTGACAATGCCAACATCCAACCCTTCAATATTCTCAATTATTTCACCAAACGACACTGGTTTCTGAATAACAGTGTCAATAATTATGCCCTTAGCTTTCCCAAAAAAATTTAGGATTGGGGGAGAAGCTTCTTCTTTCTCTATGCATCTAGAGGAATGGGTTTTCCTTTCCCATTTTGGAAAAGATGCAAGAAAAGGAGAGAAAGTAATAATTTCATCAATTTTCATTCTCTCAATGCCTACAGACACAGGCCCTCCTTCCTCTTATTTTATGTTCATCGATTGTTCTATGCTCCATTTTTCTCTTCGTGCTTGTGCTTCTTCCAAGTTTTCCTTTTGTCCAGCAACTGACACTGTCTCTTGTCGAGTGGTGTTGACTGCAGCCCCTGTTTCCCCCAAAGGTTCCACATTCATTTGAATAGGTGGTGATGGTTCTTGTGTGATGACACCACCTACATTTTGAACCACAATTTCTTCTACTGTTTGAACAGGTGGTGTTGGTTCTTATGTGTCAGCACCACCTACAATTCCGACCATAATTTCTTCAATTGTTTGGACAGATGATGTGGGTTCTTGTGTGTCAGCACCAACTGTAACTGCATCCAAGGGTGGTGATTCTCCTCTTAGATTGGTTGTCGACACTAGTTCTTATGGAGCAATGTTGATTGCACTCTCTTATATCTCCATTTCATCTATCTCTATTGGGCCAATAAATGACACTAGAACAATGTCGTTTGTGGCCTCTTCTTTTGCTACTAAATCTTCTTCTAGCTCCCTGTTGATGCCCCGAAAATCGTTACATCAACATCGGGGATAACCAACCGGTCCGGACCTTAATATAGCTCCTTTTCCGTTTGGGATGGTGGCTCCGACTGGATATAATGGGACCAGTTTCCCAGTAATGAATAAAAGGGGGTGAATGAATGATTTCTTTTCTAATAAGTGATAATAAATGGAGGACTTATTCTATGAATGAAAACATAAATGAATATTTTATCCCGGGAAGCTTCTATTCTTTAAGTGCAACGTTTAATGATCTGTGCTTGCTGATAGGCATATATATGACACTATTCAATAAACAAAGACATTCATTTAAATGATAATTGCTTCGTTCAAATAGTTGAACGAAGTAATTGATAAAACAATATTACACTTCTCTTTTATATTACTGATACATGCATGATTGAGAGAATAGCAAACTGTAAACATCCAATAGTGGAAAGTATAAAGTTTACTGTTAAAACACATTCACATATTCAATAATAGCAAAAATGACCAAACAATAATTCACATAAAAGGAATAAATTCAGACATAGATAATAGTACCATATGAGCTGCGAATTATTCCCTACGGCAATCGCAATTTGAATTCCTTCTTTCGACTTAGAAATACTTTTAGATAAAGGCAGTAGTGCACATTCACATCAAAGCTTCGTTATCAAAATTTGGAAAGATTGGTCCAGTTTTCATAAAAGAATATGCCTGAAGTATAGTAGTGCAACTTCAGGCTTAAGTCATATATAAAAACTTACGACCCTTTCTAAATACATGAAAGGGTCTATAAATACTAAACTAAACTAACAAACTACAAAATTAAATGCTACTAAATTGGTATAATCCGATCTTGAATATCTCTCCCACAATGATCTGGTAATCAGCAGCAATGATTCATCATTCTGGCTATTTTCCCTTTGTCCTGAGTTGGCATATTGCCAACATTGGTTCCACTTCTTGAGGGTGGCTGAGACGAGAATTGATTTGAGCAACATAGGTGGCATCATGTATATTAGGAATGATACACTCGATTGCATTCATTAGGCATTTGAGGGTGGCTCTCTGGCTGTATGGTTTTACTAGGAACAACCAATAGGTGTCCCAAGTTAAACTTTTAATTCCTGAGATCAATTTCCCATTCTTTTCTAGCTCTTGGTGACATGACTGCTCCAATGTCTTGGCTAATAATAATTTACCTAGTGTACATTAAGAAATCATGTTAGATAAATAAAGATTATTATTGATCAAGTCAATTAAATTTCTCGTAGATAAATTGCATCTAGAAACCGCTCTCTCTGCTTTCATTAATTGGGACTGCCACTCCATGAATAGGATTTATTTATGGGATTCTAAAATTTTCGGCAAGTTTGCTGCCTGTCCCTCATTCAAGTCTTGCCAAGTAAGAAAATCTGTCAAGGTGTCGTCGGCTTGCTCTAAATCCTGCCTGGCATCAACTGATTTGTCTATTATAGAAGTCGTTATGTCGCATAGAGGTTCGACTTGGGCAATTTCATGACACAACAATCTTATTTGTGTTATTAATTCCTTGTTAATATGCATTTCCTCTGCTCTGAACTCAGCAGGCTGGGGAATACTTTTGAAACTCTCTACTTGAGCTGATAATTGAGCAATTTGCTCATCTTTTGTCTTTGCCATCTTGTTCATTCATCGCCTTCAACTTTGATAATGCCTCTAATAATTCGTTCTATCTCTGAATCGCTCCCGAATTGATCCTATGTTTCTCTTCATGCAACTGTTTGTTAAGCTGGTTATTTAACTGTTGCTGCTTGGACAGTTGCTGTTGTAGTTGTTCTAACTTCTACTGTCCCTCCGATAGTTGTGCTTGCAGTGAAGCAATCACTTGATCCTTTTCTTTCAACAAATTGCTTACCTTCGATGCCTTTTCCATGGTGGCTGCCGAATAGGCACTAGCATATTGAGATAACTTTGTCAAGTCATCGGAGGGGTCAAATTTTTCCCTCCACACCGCATTGGCTGTTATTGTTTGTTCAGGGAATAGAGAAGGTTGATCAATCCTTCTCCTTTTCTGTTGTCGCTTTATTACAGCCCTATGTTTTGGGCTATAGAAAACATCCAGTGGAGGAATATCCTCCACCTACAAAATAATTTGATCGGAAGGATTCTTTGGAATTATTTCTACTACTGTAGTTGGGGGTAGACCATTGGTTCCTTTGCTTGGAACCTCCTTTGATGCTGTATCTTGTGTGTCGGCAGCTTTGGATGTTTCGGCATCCATTGAGCTCTCAAGATTGCTTATAATTGTATTAAATTGTTGCCATTCCTCGAGCAATCTTGGGTCCATTTGAGTATCGACACTCACCTCCTTGCTACTCTGCTCCTGCTGCTTTTTCTGTTCCTCGTCTTGTATTCTCTCCAGTTTTTTCTATTTCCTCTCGTTCTTTCTTCTTTGCCTCTTCCTGTTCTAACCTCTGGAGTTCCTCCTGCTCTCTTCTTTGGACTTCTTCATAGATTTCGGATGTAGCAGGAGGTTCGCTGGTAAGCTGCTGCTCATGCCCACTTGATTGTATCATCGGGGCAATAGCTAACAAATCTAGAGGCATAGTTTGCAACCTCTCTTCTCTAAGTTTATTAAATTCTACTAACCCGTCATCATGGTATCTCATTCTAGTTAACTACTGCACCTGGAATATTGACTCGACTGAGGAGAATAGGTCATCAAACTCATCTTCCTTATGTTCAAATTTAGTAAGTTTGGCCTGGTCTAAAGCATTATAGATGACTTTCTTCGGGTCGAAACGTCTATTAGGCAGAGTGACGAGACTTAGGATGTTAATTTTTTCTTCCTCTTTCTCTGCATGTTTATAATCATGCAGAGTATAGACGCCACACCATAGAGGAAAAGGAGGCCAAACTTGCTTCTTTGAATTTCTGAGAGTCTTTATGGCTGATGTGGTTGTAAGCTGATATGCTATCTCGCGAGCTAATAGTTTGTCTGGTATGTACAAGGGGAGGATATGAGGCCTGGCCTGACTGCCAAAAACTCTTACATAAGTGAATTTTTCTTCTCCAAACTAGGTTCCTAAGGCTGTCAAGTCAATCTCTGCCTGCGAGGATATCTTAGGGGTAGGTCTATCAAAAATTGCATAGTAAATAGGTAGCATGAATCCATTGCATACTTGGTATAAATTATGTTTATAATGAGCTTTCCATAATTTCTGGTGGTAGATATGAATAGGCATAGGGTGCTGTGGAGTCCATCTCCACCCTAACACAGGAAACTCGGAATTAAAACAGAGGGTGTCCAAAATATAGGCACTAAAGTAAAATGGAGGGATGAACCTATCATTAACACGGGATTTGTTTCTGAATTCAAGAATAGTTGTGGCCAACTTATTCAACAATATTGTCCCCCAATCCATGATTTCACTATTACTTGTTGCTTCCATCAAAGGTACCATCTCTATGGAAAATTTTGAAGAATCATGCAATCTCCACATTCGACACATCATGACTCCAGCATAACAATAAGGAGAGCATAAGGAGTCAACGGAGTACTTACCCGAAGAATCATGTTTATGTTTCGTCGGGTTCTGTCTCCATTCTCGTATAGGCTCCGACTCAGTTTCATTTTCATCTCAAAATTTCTCTAGAAATGCTTTATTATACTTCTCTGGTTCGGGCAAATGGTACATTTGTCTGAAATCATTGGGCTGAAATGAACGGAATACTCTCCCATCAATAGTGTAGAATGTTCTGTCTGTAATTGGATTTTCTTCAATTGCCCATCTCACCACATCCGTATATGGGAGAATTTGCTCTCGAGCCGCTATCCTGTGTAGGTAGGAATCAGCCAAATCTTTTAAAGTAGCATCAGATTTTCGGCTTGAACCTGTTGTAGCTCGTACCGATGTTTTCTGAGGTTCCTCGGCTTCAACCAGGTTGTAAATATTTTGCCAAGTAGTATTTCCAAGGCCAAGACATGTGGTATCTGAGATTAATCCCTTATTGCTTGGTCCCGGATCGGTGGCATGTTGTCCTGTTACCACAGAAGATGAAGTCGTTCCAGAGTTCTTAGATTTCTTCCCCATTTGGTTTGAAATCGTTACTGTGGAAAAACTCTGCACAAGAGAAAAATGAACGTAATGCGGAGAATAGATGGCGAAAACCAAGTATGGAGGAATTATGTCAATCAATGAATAATGGAAGATTTATCATAAAGCTCCCACAGATAGAATCATTGAAGGGATTTAGGCATAACTGCTCATTAATTGGCCGTTTAAACCTGTCAATCATTTTAATGCTCATTATATCCTTTACTTGTCGAATAATCATTTAAGCGTGGATTTGATTTTTTGGCAGTTGGATGCAAGCGAATCATTATCGGGAAGAGAAAATGCTTTAAATGATAATTAATATAATATAGCGAAATCATATCAATCCTTTTCGAAATTCGCGTTTGGGTTCATCACAATTGGCGATTGGAGGAAGCCTTGGGTAGTCTTATTTAAGTTTTTTGGAATCCCCGATCGCCCATAGCGATATCGCTTGACTCGCATCGGGAGTTTTAAGGAGGAGAGTTCGTTATATTCATATCGCATTCCCCGATTGCCGATTGCGATATCGCATCGGAGCAAGGGGAGGGGCCTTTTATTATTTGTTTTCCCGATAACCGATGGTTACTCACTCTTGTCGCATCGGGAGAATCAATGTGTCATGTTTATGCATCCTTTGTTGTTGCGATATGCGATCTTGCGATCGCTTTATGGCAACAATAAAGAATTATTCATTTTTATTTTTAAGACCGATTATTTATCAATTCAAAAAGGTTTTTTAAAATGTTTTGTTTGTTTCCAAACCTTTAGAAGAGTGATGGGTTAATCCCAATTTAATCTAAAAGGGACCCATTTCATATTATAATTTTCTAACGTAAAATTTTATGAAATGGGAGGTTGTTGTATAGCACAACACACTTGCAGCGATTTCAGACTTAAGTTATACCCAGTCCATTACATGTGTCAGTATATAGATCTATAATAAACATAATCAACCATAGAGAGATAGTTCATTTCAAACCATTTGATCCCGATTTATCCTTAGATCTTGTTCTCCATCAACTAGTGAGATCCCTCCTTAGCTTAGATCAAGCAATGCATCATAAACCCATAACCAGCATACTGGATCTCATCCTTCATCAGATATTCAAGACTTTTTCCAATTTTCTTGCCTAATGATCTTCTTTTCCTTTTATAGTCTTAGGCCTTAGTCAATACCATGGTCCAAAACCATAAAAAACCAATACCATGGACCCAATACTTGGGATCAACACATCTGACGAGATACTATGGTCCAAAATCATAGGTTCAAATACCAAGGACTAACTACCATGGACCAAAAGTAAGTTCTCCAACATATACGTGCTTTTCCTTGCATGAAAGCGCGTGTATATGCATACGCGCCTTTGTAACGTCTAACCCGCGTGTATACGCGGCTTGGTCATGATGAACCTGCGTATATATATTTTTCTTGATTCTTATAGATTGATCATCAATTCCTCGCTGCTGACCTCTTGCACTATGATTTTTCATCTGTGTGATTTGCCATCAAGGACAACACTTGTCTCATAATGCCAACATTCTGCCCCTTTGAACTTGATGGCAAAGCTAACTTGTCACACTTAGAACTAACATCTGATTCCTTTGAGCTGTCCTGCATCCCATGCATTCAATCACATCTAATATCTCTTCTGAAGATTCATCTAGTTATAACTAAGTGAGATGTTCTTCTATGAGTGGGTTGCCATCAATTACAACACATGCATCATAATGCCAACAAAAGAGGAAATGTACCAAGGCCCGGTCTTAGCTACACCGAACTTCACAAAAACCTTTATTGTGGAATGTGATGCTTCAGGAAATGGAATTGGTGCTGTTCTAATGCAAGATGAAAGACCCATTGCTTTTGAAAGTCGTCCAATCAAGGGAAATATTTTACACAAAGCTATTTATGAGAAGGAAATGTTGGCAATACTCCATGCACTTAAGAAATGCTGACCCTACCTAATGGGAAGACACTTCAAGGTAAAAACGGATCATGATAGCCTTAAATAATTTTTAGAACAAAGATTATCCTCTGAAGAGCGACAAAAGTGGGTCACAAAGATGTTGGGTTATGACTTTGAAATCATCTACAAAAAAGGGAAGAAAAATGTGGTGGCAGATGCACTCTCAAGAAAGGATGAGGATGTAGAAGCATTGTTGTGCACCATTTCTATTATCCAACCAGATTGGATAAACAAAGCAAGGGAGGAATGGAAGAATGACAAAGAAGTGTGGGCACTTATTCGAAAGTTACAACAAGATTCCAGTACGTCTGATACATTTAGCTGGCAAAATGATTCGTTATGGTACAAAGATTGCTTATACCTCTGTAAGAATTCCCAGCTAAAACAAAAGATTCTTATGGAATTGCACACTTCTCCCTTAGGAGGGCACTCAGGATTTTTAAAAACTTACCACAGGGTTAAGAAGGAATTTTTTTGGGATGGCCTTAAATCAGATATTCAAAAGTTTGTGGCGGAATGTTTGTTTGCCAACAAAATAAAGCTGAAACAATTAAGACACCGGGTCTATTACAACCTTTATCCATTCCAAGCCAACATTGGGAGGAGGTTTCAATGGATTTTATCACAGGTTTACCCAAGTCTGAGGGAAAGAGTGTCATTATGGTGGTAGTTTACAGACTTACCAATTATGCACATTTATGTGCATTATCACATCCATTTAAATCCAGTACAGTTTCTACTGCATTTATGGAAACAATTCAAAAGCTACATGGCAACCCAAAGATTATTGTAAGTGACAGAGATCCCATTTTCACTGGAAATTTTTGGACAGAATTATTTTCTTGTCTTCGTACTCAGTTAGCTCATAGCTCATCTTATCATCCTCAATCTGATGGGAAAACTGAGATAGTAATCAAATGTTTGGAAGGATATCTTTATTGCTTTGTATCGGACAAACAAACACATTGGGTCAAATGGTTGCCTCTGACTGAATGGTGGTATAACACTTCGTTCCATACAACAACAAAAATGACCCCATTTATGGCACTTTATGGGTATCAGCCACCATCCATCACATCATATTTAAGAGAAAATTCTAAGGTTCAGGCAGTGGAACATCACATCGAGCATCAACAACAAGTCCTCCAAATCTTAAAGGATAACCTCATGTTGGTATAGAATAGAATGAAACAACAGGCAGATCAACGTTGCAGTGAAAGAAGTTTTGATGTAGGTGATTGGGTATTCCTATGACTACAGCCATATAAGAAAATGCCCCTCAAGCAAGCTAAGACGGATAATAAATTATCACCAAAGTATTATGGTCCGTACAAGGTGTTGCAAAAGATTGGTACTATGGCATACAAATTGGAGCTTTCTGCAGCTTCTTGATTGCACCCAGTTTTCCACGTTTCATGTTTAAAGAAGGTTATAGGCGACAAGCTCCCAGTTCAAACTGTATTGCCATAACTTGATGAGGAAGGAAAAATTTTATTGGAACCAGAAGCAGTCACAGAAACAAGAACTCGACAGCTACGAAATCGATCAATTTTGGAGTATCTTATCAAGTGGAAGAAATTATCTGCTGAAGATTCCACGTGGGAGGATGAGAATTTTATACCGAAGTATCTAGAACTACTCAAGCGTTGAGGACAACCCTTTTTTGAAGGAGAGGGGCATGTTGGGTCCCTATAATACTAGTGATTACCCCATTACTATTATAGTTATACCCCTTATAATATATATTGTTTGTGCCCCTACTATCCCTATTTTATTATTTTGTGCCCATAGAATCCCTCATTGTTATTTTTGTAGCTTTTTATTATTATTGTTAGGTTGGTTGGGTTATATTGTGACTCCTAGATCTATATATAGAAAGGAGGTTTTGTCATTTGAATCATCAAAGAATTGTTCATTTGTGTAATGTAAAGGAGGTTGCCCCCTCGAAGAGGCTAAATTCTAAGGTGTTGATCTATCTTTTCTGTCTTTCTTGAAGCTGGTTTCATAACATGAGTTAACTACCTCCAATATTTCTACTAAAATGGAAATACGAATTTTCTCTAGTTTGACCAAGGCAAAGTCAAACTGAGATTTTAATGCTACATTTTCAACAGTCCCTCTCACCAAGAGAGGGATTATCAGTTAGCCCAATCCTACCTCTACGGAACTCGAATTTTCCTCTTGAAAAATCGTTTGTCAAAATGTATTCATCTTGTTCCTCTGTTGGAATGCATTCCAACAACATATTTTTCCTCTGTACACAATCCCATAGATAGTGATGCGAGATATCTATATGCTTGGATCGATCATGAAATACAGGATTTTTAGAGAGTTTGATGCAATTATGATTATCATAGTAGATTACAATTATATTCATCTCTTTACCAAATATTCCCACAAGAATCTTTCTCATCCAGATCGCCTCACATGTCGCTTGACTGTCATCCATGTACTTTGATGAGTGCCATAGATCTTTTCTTCCTACTATACTATGAAACAGTTACGAACCCAAACCTGAAAATTCCTCTTGATGTACTCTATCGTTCTAATGGAATCCCCTCCCAATCAGAATCTTTGAATATGCATAAATTCACTCCCTTTTTCCATCTATACCATAGTCCAAACTAGGCAATACTTCTAAGGTATTGAGGAACATTCTTAGTTTCCTTCCAAAATAATTTGGTTGGTAACCATAGCTTGACTCAACTAGTTGACTGCATTGCACATATATGATAGTGTGTTCACAAGATACATTAGTGAACTCACACATTGTTGTTAAATTGTAGCTTCCACTTCCTCACCTGAGGTGGCATTCTCTTTCCTCCAACTAGTCACTAGAGGAGTCTCCATGGGTTTGCTACTCTCCATGCGGAACTTCTTCAATATCTCATTTGTATACTTTCCTTGAGAGACAAACAACTCCCATCTCCTTGCCATATTTGCAAACCAAGAAAGTAGTGCATGAGTGCCATGTCCTTCATTTCAAATTCTCTTATAAGGTCCTCCTTGCAAGATATGATCAAATTCTCATCATAGGTTAAAACCAAATCTTTAACATATAAGACAATAATCAATAATTTACCTTCTACCACAATATGATAAATTTTTTCATCTTCTTCAAATTTGGTGAAGCCTAAGATAGTGAGATAGTTATTTACCCTAGTGTACCAAGCACAGGGTGCTTGTTTGAGTCCATATAATGCTCGCTTGAGTTTGCACACATGCAACTCTCAATCAAAGGTCTCAAAACCTTTTGGTTGCTCGATGTACACCTCCTCCTCAATAACTCCATTGAAGAATGTTGTTTTTACATCCATTTAGTGGATCTTCCACCCCATCTATGCACCCAAAGATAGAATTGATCTAATGTATGAGTACCTTTCTACTAGAGAAAAGGTCTCCTCATAGTAAATTCCCTCAACTTAAGAGAATCCCTTGGCCACATATCTAGCCTTTTACTTCTCTATGCTTCCACCTGCTGCATTCTTTAACTTGAAGATCCATCTGGAACCCACCATTGATTTATCTTCTAGTCTTGGGACTACTTCCCAAACAATGTTATTGAGAATGGAATCATATTACTGTACCATTGCATCAACCCATATATTTTACTCTAGTTCTTCCTCAAATGAGGATGGATCAGTCTGTGTAAGCTCAGTCATTAGAACCATGTAGCTAGTGTACCAATTAGGTGACCCTCTTTTCTTGCATTGTGAAGTGGGTGCTCCCACATTCTATCTAGCATCATGCAATAATATCTTAGCTTCCCTGGTTATTTTCCTTACTTCTCTGGATGTTTCTACTTGATTAGTTGTCTCCACTCTCTTCTCCGAAAATTGTGGTTGCTCTACAACTTCTTGAAGCTCTTCCTTTCGAGCCAAAATCTCCTTATCTAGTTATAATTGAAGCTCCCTCTCAAGAGAACATCTCATTGCCTTCTACTCATCAAATTTTACTTCTCTTCACACAACCGTCATTTTGAGGGATGGAAAATACACATACTAATCTGAGGATTTTCTGCGTACCCCACAAATACCCCCAACTATGTTGCTGACTCTAGCTTCTTCCTTAATTCTTTGGAGACATGGCAGTAAACTGAGGCTCCAAAAATCTTGAAGTGTGACACATCTTACTTCCTCCCTGAGAAATTTTCCTTTGGTATACTCATGCCAAGAATCCAATAAGGACTCTTGTTCTGCAACTAGACCGTTGCGTTGCATGCTTTAGCCCACAAGTGTAGAGGTATTTTTTGATCATGCAATATCAACCTTGCTACTCCCACAATACTACAATTCTTCCTCTCAACCACTCCATTTTGTTATGCGTTTTGGGGTGTTAACAACTCCCGTCAAATGCCTTCCTTTGAACATAATTTTAAAAATGCATTGAACATGTGCTCACCTCCATTATTTCTCCTAAGTTCCTTCACCTTCTTTCCAGATCTTTATCAAATAGTTCCTTGAATTCAAAGAACTTGGATAAAGTCTCATATTTCTTCCACGTGAAGAAAATCCAACACTTCCATGATAAATCATCTACAAAGATAACATAGTATTTGTGCCTAGAAGTGGAGGCTGTCGAGAAAGGTCCACAAACATTAGAGTGGACCCTTTCAAGGACAACATGTGCTTTTCTATCCTGATCATGGAAAGTGGATTTTGTGTACCTCCCCAAGCTACACCCTTTGCATGTATCCAACCTCTCTAGTGCTCCTTTGGGGAGGGTTGTGGTAATATGCTACATAATCTTAAAGGTGCCATGATGTAAACGGGCAAGTCTTTTATGCCAAAGTTCACTGAATTCTCAGCTTTGCACCTTCTCTGCCTTCATGATCAATGCAACACAGCCTTCCACATCTACCTTCTACAGGTTCTTCACAAGAACCTCGATCTAATTCACTTGTACCATGGCTACTTGTCTTAGGAATGCTTCCCTTTACTAAAGATCACATCGTAACCTCAATCTTTCAACACTATAATGAAGATTAGATTCTTCTTTAGACCCAAGACGAACATCACATCCTTGAGCCTAAGAGGGGAGTCTGACTCCCTCTGAAAGGTGATTGTACGAATATCGGTCGTGTTGTACCTTCCATCATCTCCCATATTAATGTGCATCTGGAGATATTTCTCCTCCAAGTCACTTAAAAATTCTTCATTCCTCATCATGTGGAACGAGGTACCCGAATCCAAGTACCATACACTCCCCATCACTGTGCTCTCCATGCATGCAATGAGAGTGAAGTGAAGATCGAATTGTGAAGCCAAAGCTTCACCTGCCACTCTTCCTGAGGGCTTCTTGCTTGCCTTCTTGTGTGACACTTCATGGCATAGTGCCCAAGTTCATGTTAGTGAAAGCACTTGATTTTGGACAAGTCTTTATTCTTGCCTCCATGACTAGATTCTACTTTGGATTGGGATTTCTTCCCCTTTCCCTTCTTTTCCTTTCGAACCAAGGCACAATTTTCTTCATCCTCACAATTGGGTGAAGTCTCATCTTTAGTATTCTTCCTTATTTACTCTTCTACCAAATCGGACCATAAGTGTTCCCAATTTGGTAGTTTTTCCCTCCCATTCATCGAATCTTAGTAGTTGTGTTAGCTCTTAGGAAGGACTAGAAGGGCTAGAATTACCAAATCATCTTTTGCAATAGTAACACCAACTTGACCAAGTTCATCACGACATTTTGTGAACCTGCTCATGTACCGAAAAATAGTGTCATTATTTTGCATCTTGATATTTTGAAGTTTATCCTTGAGCTCCAACTTCCTGTGGTCACTACTATTTTGGAACAAATATGTTAGTGTTGGCCACATTGCATATGAAGTCTCTTTCCAATGGTGATTTGAGACAATGTGGTCTCCTACTCCTTCTAATATGATTCTCCTTTCCATGGCTACACACTTCTTCCATTATGTTAGATTTTGAGTATCAATTGTTGTTGGTTTTAGGATGTTATTATCAAAAAATTCCTTCAATCTATTATCTTTGAGCACTACCTCCATGTGGTCCTTCCAAGTAACTTAATTTGAGCTATCCTCAAGGGCATACATGAGTCTTATTCCGTAGAAATCCATGCTTCTAGCTCTGAAGAATTGATCCTGCAAATTTGATCCTCCTGCAATAACAACTTCGAAATTTCTTCTCTACTGTGAATCCTGCTCTTATGCCATGTAGAAATTATTGTGTAGATCTAAAACTACTCATGAAATTTACTAAAACGCAAGACTCAAATATACTCTACTTCTCTATGAAATTTAATTCACGATTGAGAACACAAATCATAAACATGAAATAATAATTATCACACATACACAAAGATTTATCTACTAGGGAAGGAAACTACTCAAAAACCCTTCCTATCTATATTGCATTAATCAAAGAATAGAGGTGAAATACATATGATGGTCAAGCCTGAGCACAACCTGCAAGTGTATAGTTTATCCCTCTGCCTACCTGACTAACTTTGGCTAACACTTAGCCAATTTTTAAGCCCTTCAAGATCCTATTTCCTTGGTTTGTGCAATTCCTTTATTCTCATCCCCTAACTTCATGCACCACCTGTACACTTCAGAATAGTCTACAACTAATAGTACACTTCCTTGGAATCTCCATCTCAACTGGGTAACTCAAATTCTCTTCATGAATTAATTATTTTGGGTTGATTGATTAGTTAATTGGTTGATCACTAAGTGTGGTTGAAGTTACACTTCCACAACTTGACCTTCCACTAGTTCCTCTAATAGTTAGAACTCGTTTAACTGACCATAACTCAATTTAACTTAAATAGATTGCTACAAATTAGAAATCAATCATACTGAACTGAACTCAGGCTTCCCTAATTCAAATTAACTGAGTTAGTTGAGTGACAAGTGCCATGTCACCTCAGTTAACTACCTCCAAGATTTATGTTGAAATAGAAATTCATTTTTTCTTTAGTTTGACCAAGGCAAAGTCAAATTGAGATTTTCTTACTGCATTTTCAACAAGTACTTTTTCTTAAATTTAATAAGATCTTTGCACGTTATTATCTTATCAAGATTTGAAGGTTCATTAAGAGTATCCTTAATTGTTTTTTTAGGATTTTTCATTGTCATACTAAGGGCTACGACACCCTGATAAAAAAACTTGTTAATAGAAGCCAAAAAGGTTGTATTAAAATTATGATAGAGGTTTTAGTTGTTATTATTCTATGTTAAAAGGTATAAATCCCTATTTAAATCCCTTAAGAAAGATCAATTTAACTTTTGTCAAAAAGAAAGTTCCTTTTATTCTCACAATTTTATTGCATGAGGATTTTGTGCATGACACAACTTAGAGTTAAGATTAAAATTCTATGATCAAAGTTAGGGTTATGGTTATTTAAAAGGTCAAAATATTGTATATCGCATAATCAACGACACTACTATAAATCCCATCCATTTTTTTTGTTAGTTTAAAATTTTAATTAAATTTCATATATATATATATACACTATGAGGTTTATATATATATACACACACTATGTGGTTCATTGTCCTTGGAGATCAGTTATTGCTACATCGATGGAAATATTTGTACCAAGTAGATCTACTAGAAAGGATCACTTCTTGTCGGCTCAACCATAGAGCCTCACCTTGAGAGTGTCAAAATAATTGAACCCATGACCTCTCAATAGTAAAGGTGCTTTAATGACAAGGACTCAACCAACTGAACTAACCCTCGGGGTTATATATATATTATATATATATATATTATATATATATTATATTATATATATATATAATATATATATTATATATATATAATATATATATATATATTATATATATATATATATTAGTATATATATATATATATTCGATTGTTTGCTAATTATGTAGTCCTGAGATCAGCTGCACACCTAACTTTTGCTTGATTGTTTGGATCTAAGACATCTAGTTGTCAAAATCAGCGTGGGTAACACCCAACCTGGTCACACCCCCCTTAGAATAACTATTTGTTTTCCCACAAATTTTGAACCATAACCTTTACATGATAATGTTTAATAAACAACCTATCACCATCTACTCTAATGCCCTGTATATATATATTATATATTTATTTAAAAAATCATTTTATCACAATTAAATTTTTTCAATTTTTTATAATAAATATAAAATATTTACTTCTCATTTTTATATTTTTAATTTTATTATTAAAATATATTAAATTAGGTAGGTGAACGTAATTTTATGCTGATTAAATCTTTGTAGGATTAACAAGGTAGTTTACTTTCTTTAGTAGAACAAACTTGTATTACATTATTACTTTCTTGCACCCTTATTTTCTTAATCAATTTAAAAGGTTGATGCATCAAAGTATACTTTTTATAATTTATAATGTTTTTAGTATTAAAAGTATAATTTATAATGTTTTTAGTATTCAATACATTTAAGTATGGAAAAGTTAACAAATTTTTAATATTACTAACTTTCCATCATTTAATATTCCTATTTTTAGTCTTAAAGTATCTTTAAAAAAGCCAATACGGCCGGCTTTAGAAAGCATTGAAATTTGAATATCATACTTATCATACTTATAATTATGAGGTAAATGAATTTAAGACAATTATATTCTAGAGGAAATGAAAGACAAACCCCTCATTTTACAAATTTTACAAATTTTCAATTTTACAATTTTTTGAGGACATATAATTGACATTTTCATTACCATTTAATTAACATGTTTTCTCCAGCCACTCAAATTTGCAAAAAGCACTAGGTACATCAGAACACATATGATACTTTTATGTCATTTTTTTAATTTATTGTTGTGAATGTGCATTTTATATTTCACGATTAATTTTGAATATAAAAATGAAATATCAAGAGGATATCATACTTGAATCATAAAAAAACAAAATTACAACACACGTGACACTCGTATGCAATTCTTTTAATTTATTGTTGTGAATGCACATTTTATATTTCACGATTAATTTTGAATATAAAAATGAAATTTCAAGAGGATATTGTATTTGAATCATAAGAAAACAAAATTACAACACATGTGACACTCTTATGCATGACAACACATGAGGATTTTGTGCATGACACAACTTAGAGTTAAGATTAAAATTCTATGATCAAAGTTAGGGTTATGGTTATTTAAAAGCTCAAAATATTGTATATCTCTTAATCAACGACACTACTCTAAATCACATCCATTTTTTTTTTGTTAATTTAAAATTTTAATTAAATTTCATATGCACACACACAATGTGGTTCATTGTCTTTAGAGATCGGTTATTGCTACGTTAATGGAAATATTTGTACCAAGTAGATCTACTAGAAAGGATCACTTTTTGTTGGCTCAAACCATAAAACCTTACCCTGAGAGTGTCAAAATAATTGAACCCATGACCTCTCAATAGT